>JAJAGP010007452.1:0-13378 GCA_025084515.1 Ancistrus triradiatus | reverse complement strand
CAATCATTTCAATTAATTGAAATTATTTTAAATAATTGTGGTCAGACGATTACATTATAATCATGACAACCCTAGACCCTGTCTAGAGGAAGGAGGATGTATTAAGAAGTTAGATGGTCCTGATGCTTTTGTTTGACAGAAGCCAAAAATGCTTTGCTAGACAGTATTGGGAACAACACAGAAGACCAGCTAGATGAACCCGAGACTCAACGAGTGAATATGAACCAGTTTCTGTAGTTATAGGTGAGAGAGAACATGCAGGTAGTGGGAGGACAAACAAAGGAGTACTACTTGCAATAGGACAGGCACATATACTTATGAGCACCATTTACAGCTTGTTACAGATAAGCAGTGGAAAGTCATGAACACAAACATGAGTAACTCACACAAAAGTCTCAGTTAGAACAATCTCTGGTCCAAACATGAGCTAACGAGCAAGTGAGCACATGGCCGGTAAAGCAACACACACTCACTGACTGCTCTTAAACTCCCTCCTCTACTCGTGGGTCAGCATCATTGATTGGGTGATTACAGCTGCAACGTCTGGTTTTAAAGCTCAGGTTTTTCTTAAATATTATAATTGTTGAGATCTCAGTGGTTAAAGGCGAGCGGACGTTGATTACCGATATTTAGAGAGCAGCAGGTGTGCAACGATACAGAAACTAAATGTATTGCTGTTTTTGCGGCACGATACGATATATTTTCTATACAAAATGAAGTAAAATTTGATTCCCTTTTGAAATGTAGAGATCTAGGAGGCAAATACAACTTCCTGCTCTGCAAGCTTGGAACATGGCTTGCTTTACTGAGGTTTAAAAAAGTCACCGAAGAGCTCCGCCAGTGCTGATTTCTTTAACCGCTTTACAAACACTAGAACGGGCTTACCGAACTGAAATAACACCTTACCGCAAAAGAGAGAAAACTTGAACAAACCCGAAAGGATACCAACACAAAACGCGGTCAAGGTGCGCCGACACTGTCGTGGAATTCAAACAGTCCATAGAACAGGAAATACCCCGCAAATTGGGCGAGCTAGGGCCGTGCCTTAAATACAGCACAAAACAGCTGTAAACAATCCTTGCAAGTGCCCTAGCTTCTCTCTCCGTTGCTCAGCAGTCCGGCGGGGCATAGGCACAATCATGTCCGGATCGCCCACTAGTGACCGGGAACTCAACGCCAGAGCAGTCGCAGGCGATCCGTGACATATCCCCCCTCTAAGGATATGGATATGGGCGGATCCTAGAGGGAAACGTGGCAAACAAACACTGTACTGAAACCGAGGTCTCTGAAAAACACGCAGCCTCTGGCAAGGCCTCTGAAGAACGCACGGCCTCCGGAGAGCTGACGGCCTCCGGCAGGGCCTCCGCAGAGCTGACGGCCTCCGGCAGGGCCTCCGCAGAGCTGACGGCCTCCGGCAGGGCCTCCGCAGAGCTGACGGCCTCCGGCAGGGCCTCCGCAGAGCTGACGCTTTGTCTGTTTCAGATCCAGTTGCTGCGCCGAGGGCGACAGCAGATCCAGTGGCTGCGCCAAGGGCGACAGCAGATCCAGTGGACGTGCCGAGGGCGACAGCAGATCCAGTGGACGTGCCAGAGGACGTCTGTTCTCCAGAGGCCCTGCCGGAGGCCGTGCATTCTCCAGAGGCCTTGCCAGAGGCCGTGCGTTCTCCGTTGAGTTCCCGGTCACTAGTGGGTGATCCGGACATGACTGTGCCTGTGCCCCGCCGGACTGCTGAACAATGGAGGGAGAAGCTAGGGCACTTGCAAGGATTGTTTACAGCTGTTTGGTGCTGTATTTAAGGCACGGCCCTAGCTAGCTCTGGACGGGTACTGGATCTGCTGACGCCCTCGGCGCAGCCACAGGAACTGCAGACGCCCTTGGCGCTGGCACAGGAACTGCAGATGCCCTCGGCGCTGGCACAGGAACTGCAGACGCCCTCGGCGCGGGCACTAATGTCCGCGACGCGAATGTCCGTGGTGCAGGAGTCGGCGCGAATGTCCGTGACACGGGAGTAGGTACAACTGTCTGTGGTGCAGGAGTAGGCACGAATGTCCGGGACGCGGGGCTAGGCGCAATTGTCCGAGGTGCAAGAAACCGTGGTGCAGGCATCGGTACATGGCCAGTGAGTTCAGACAAAACCCGACGAGATACGATGGACTCTACAACTGAGCTAACGTGTTCGGGAACACCACGATGAGACGCAATCGGTTCAAACACAGGGCTAACTCGTTCCAAAACAGGACATGGAGAAGCTATCGGCTCAATAACAGAGCTAGCTTGCTCAGAAACAGAACTCAGAGAAGCTAACGGCTCAACAACAGAGCTAGCTTGTTCAGACACAGAACTCAGAGAAGCTATCGGCTCAACAACAGAGCTAGCTTGCTCAGAAACACGAGCTTCCACAAATATTGGTTCATGCACTGAACTAGGGTGGTCTGAAACGCCATTATCCACAACTATCGGTTCATGTTTTGGACTAGTGTGGTCTGAAACACGATTATCCACAACTATCGGTTCAAACGATGAACTAGTGTGGTCAGAAACACGAGTATCCACAACTATCGGTTCAAACGATGAACTAGTGTGGTCAGGAACACGAGTATCCACAACTATCGGTTCAAACGATGAACTAGTGTGGTCAGGAAACACGAGTATCCACAACTATCGGTTTCAAAACAATGAACTAGTGTGGTCAGGAACACGAGTATCCACAACTATCGGTTTTCAAACGATGAACTAGTGTGGTCAGGAATACGAGTATCCACACTATCGGTTCAAACGATGAACTAGTGTGGTCAGGGAACACGAGTATCCACAACTATCGTTTCAAACGATGAACTAGTGTGGTCAGGAACACGAGTATCCACAACTATCGGTTCAAACGATGAACTAGTGTGGTCAGGAACACGAGTATCCACAACTATCGGTTCAAACGATGAACTAGTGTGGTCAGGAACACGAGTATCCACAACTATCGGTTCAAACGATGAACTAGTGTGGCTAGGAACACGAGTGGGTCGGCGTTTGGCCAGAACTTTCCTGCCGCTGATAAGCTCGGGTTCTAACCACTGACCTACCTTAACTGACCGAACTGGGCGTCTAGAGAACTCCTGCCTGGAGTCATATGTGAGACCAAACTGGTCCCACAGCTCACTCATGAGCTGATCATACGTCCCCTGTAACAGCCGGGGCCAGTTGGCCGCAGCCCAGTTAAGTGCAGGACCAGAAAGACGCCAGTTCACAAATACTAAACGCCTGTATTCTGAATAATGAGGGTACTGGCGCAAGTAAGCTGCACACTGCGTAAAAAATTCGCCACAAAGACAGGGATCACCGTCATATTTTTTGGGCAGCTCAACCTGAGCCGGCCTAACGCTATCACCTGCCGTCTCCATTGTTTGGCGGGGTATTCTGTCACGAGGGGGGTGCCGAACTGGCATGGAGGAGACGTGTGCAGGTTCTATCATAATCACCATATTTTATTATGAAATAATATGGGATAAACAGGCTTACACCACTGAACAGAAACCAAAAGCAGCCTTTAACCGCTTAACAGAAACTCAAACGGGTATTTAACCGCTTAACAAACACAGGGATGAGCTTTAACCACTTTACAAACACTAGAACGGGCTTTAACCGCTTTAACCACTTTACAAACACTAGAACGGGCTTTAACCGCTTTAACCACTTTACAAACACTAGAACGGGCTTAACCGTTTAACAAAACACTAGAACGGGCTTAACCGCTTAACAAACTGAAATAACACCTTACCGCAAAAGAGAGAAAACTCGAACAAACCCGAAAGGATACCAACACAAAACGCGGTCAAGGTGCGCCGACACCGTCCTGGAATTCAAACGATCCATAGACCAGGAAATACCCCGCAACTTGTGAGAGCTAGGGCCGTGCCTTAAATACAGCACCAAACAGCTGTAAACAATCCTTGCAAGATTCTCCCTCCGTTGCTCAGCAGTCCGGCGGGGCATAGGCACAATCATGTCCGGATCGCCCCCTAGTGACCGGGAACTCAACGCCAGAGAGGTCGCAGGCGATCCGTGACAGCTCCACTGTAAAAAGCTCTATATAAATACTTCTGACTTGACTTGGCCCGTTTCTAGTGGCGGGATGCCCAGTACATTTACATCATTTAGCAGACGCCCTTATCCAGACCGACTTACAATTGGTCTTACAATCCAAACAATTGTGGGTTAAGGGTCTTGCTCAAGGATCTAACAGTGTCAGCTTGGCAGAGGTGGGATTTGAACCCTGGACCATCTGGTTTATAGTCTAGTACCTTAACCACTAGGCTACAACACTCGTTAAACTCATTTTATGATGGATTTGTTGGACATATCCCCATCATAAATCAGGGAGCTCTTGTACAATACAACTCCATTAATGCATATAATGCCTCATACAGTGAGGATGTTATGGGGGTCTGGAATGGACTCATTCCATTTACATTGTCTCTTATGGGCAATTGTTCCCGGTACTCGTTTGATTTCGGTTCTTGAAAAGCCTTCTGGAACAAAAAGAGAACCAAGTTACCACTGTACTATAATTACACCATTGTACTATAATATGAAACCATTTAGTACTGTAATGTACAATACAGTAATTCTCATCTTTGTATCACAGCTCAATATACTCGGCTGAGGTCCAAGCTCTATTGCTGGCACTAGAACATACAGAGTCGGAGAACCTTTGCAGAGTGCCTGTGTGCACTGACTCCAAGTCCTGCTTGCAGACGTTGGAGTCCTTAGACACTGATCACCCTATTATTATAAGAGTCCTGGAGATGGCCCACAAACTGAGGAAGTGGAAAACTGATGTTGTCTTCTGTTGGATCCCTGGCCATTGTGAACTTCCGGGGAATGAAAAAGCTGATTGGGCGGCTAGGAACACGATGGGCACGCCAATCACGGAATGCAGTTTCCCTCCAGACGATATTAAGCCAGTACTGTCCATGTATATGAAGGATAGATGGCAACTGGAATGGGACTCGAATTGTTCCAGCAAGCTCTACGAAGCCACCCCCATTTTTGGAAGGAAGATGATGACCTATCTCACAAGCCGATGGGACCAAGTGGTGTATACCAGATGTCGCATTGGGCATACTAGACTTACCCACTGGCATTTAGTGGAGGGTGTAGCGGCCCCAACTTGCACCACCTGCCTAGTTCCCCTATAAGTAAAACATATATTACTGCTTTTGTAAATGAGAGACGACAACTTTTTATAACCCCTACTATATGGGATGTTTTTAATACTACTAAAATGAAAAGACTGCTTAGTTTCCTTTCAATTATTGACTTGAAGAAACACATGTGAACTTATGCTTGATGTTTTGACTTTGCTTTATCACCAACAAATTGTTTCCCATGACCGTACCTGCCGTGAATATGGCCCATCGGGCAGTCACGGCGTTAAACACCTACTACCTTACCTTACCTTACCTTACCTTACCTCATCTTTGTATCTCTTTATAAAATTTGAAATACTTACTGATAAGGGAAACAAAAGGAACGTTACCGTGTTATTTTATGCCTTCAAGACTGCAATTCTCTTCTCTGTCAGCAGGTGTCGCAAGGGTTTGCTTGTACTGGCTCTGCCATTCAGATGTGAATTAGATGTAAATGAGACAGCTTATTATTTCCTTCTATAATTCTTAAAACCCCGGTCTTCAAAGCGAATGGACGTTGATCGGTGGACGTTAAACGGCGCTTGCCTGTGCAGCATAAAATAATAGCATGTAATATAATCTAGTAAGCACGTTGGTATCTAATGATTTCTTGTGGACTGTCTTTCTGATATGGCTCTGGCTCGATGGAATAAACAGGAAAAGGTAAAGTAAAAGCGTCCTGACCCCGTGCTGTCTGTCGATGAGCAGCATGCTACGCCACGGCTGTGTGTTCTTGGAGCTTCTGTATATATTCCCTGCATTCTGGGACCTCAAAGAGTTGTTGATGCTCATCAGGCTGGAAAAGGTTACAAAACCATTTCTATAGAGTTTGGATTCCACCAATCCACAGTCAGACAGATTGTGTACAAATGGAGGAAATTCAAGACCTCTTGATGGACCTCATCAAGACCTCATCAAGACGTTTTGACTCAATTTGGCAAAGATTGCCTTAAACTCGTACGACAGTACGAACAAACGGCTCGTAAGATGGCTGATTACAGGAACCACCTGAGATTCAACCTCAGATGCAGACAGAATGGGATCACTCCCAAGAGTCTGCAAATGAAATCCTAGTAAAGGGCCACCAGGCTAACAAGATCCTCCAGAAGGCACAGAACCAGCTGCTGAATGAACGAGTGAGGCAAACCAACTTTACCGTTGATGCTTTGAAAGTCAGAGAGGAACACATCCGACAGAGACTTACATCTTGTCTAGACGAGACCACACTTTAACATGTGATCAACTTCACAGAAAAGGCTCGGCTAGCACAACACGAAAAGTTGTAATCTAGGCAGCAGAAGATGTTAGATCTTCTTGCTGCACCCCAGAGACACCGGCGAACGGATGACACTCCCAAAGGCTGGAAGAGAGACGGAGGACAGACACAACCGGTGGATGTGGACAAGTGGGTGAAGAACTTGTCTGACAGACAACTCACCCAGGCGGAGAATGACATCTTGGCTAAGGGGCTGAATTTTGCTGTGACACCGAGGCAAATACCACTAGTGGAACTGATCACTGCCACGGAAACAGCAATCCACAACAACAACATCACGGACATGGAAGCAGAACAACTGCGAATTAAAGTTTCAGCCTGCCTTATCAATGCAATGCCACCGCCGTCTAACATCAGCAGAGAGAAAAGGAATGCACTCACGTCTCTCACTAAGGATAATGACATCATCATCCTTCCAGCGGACAAAGGCAGGTGCACTGTTTTATTAAACCAGACAGACTATCATGAGAAAGTTATGACTCTCCTTAGAGACACTAACACTTATGAGCCCCTGAAACGAGATCCTGGTAGTGGGTACAAGAAGAAGGTGATAGAATGTCTGAAGCTTTTAGAACAGGACAAAGCTATTGACCGGCCTCTGTACCACAGATTATACCCAGGGGAGGCTACACCTAGTCTGTATGGTTTACTTAAGATACATAAACAGGATGTGCCATTGCGGCCCATTGTGTGTATGATCAACTCAGTGACCTACAACATCGCCAAGTTTCTGGCATCGATCCTCAACACGTTGGTAGGCAGCACAGGCACGGATCATCACATCCAGAACACCATGGATTTCGTGGATAAGGTGAGGGGACGTCATTATGGAGACGGATG
This sequence comes from Ancistrus triradiatus, assembly GCA_025084515.1. Classification (NCBI taxonomy): domain Eukaryota; kingdom Metazoa; phylum Chordata; class Actinopteri; order Siluriformes; family Loricariidae; genus Ancistrus; species Ancistrus triradiatus. The sequence goes on along the minus strand of JAJAGP010007452.1, from coordinate 6,082 downwards.
AAACAATGGTCTTGGTTTGGATTTCACATCTCTCTTCACGTTGCGTTCCAGTTTCTGAGGCAGTAGTAGAGGTAGGTCCGAGTGAAAACTACAGGATGAACCCCACTCTCAGCAATTAGGGACCACCCTTAACTCGGACCAGGTGGGTTTTTGCTTCAGGAGCTGTGTCTTTCAATCCACCTATTTCACATACAGAGAGCAGTATACTATAGGCAGAAACATGGGTGCGGCCATGGGCTCCCCAGTTTCACCCATCGTGGCCAACCTGTATATGGAAGAAGTGGAAAAGAAGGCACTAAGATGCTATTCAGGAACACCACCCAGCCATTGGTTTCAGATATGTGGATGACACTTGGGTTAAAATTAAATCTCAGGAAGTGCCACATTTCACCAACCACATCAACTCAGTAGACAAACACATTAAGTTCACCAGGGAGGATGTGAAGAACGGCAGGTTAGCCTTCTTGGATTGTGAGGTTGTGATTGAGAGTTGGGGGACGATTGAAAGTCGATGTTTACCCGCAAAGCCAACACACATACGGATCAGTACTTAAAGTTGGACTCTCATCATCCACTGGAGCACATACTAGGAGTCATCAGACACACTGTACCCCACCGAGCAGACAGTGTCCCCACTGACACAGCGGCCAAGGATGGAGAGAGAATCTCTCTCACTTAAGCAGGCCCTGGGCAAATGTGGTTAATCCGAACTGGGCCTTTGTCAAAGCCGGTAGACGCCCAAACAGTGCTCCAGCAGATCGACGAGAGCAGAACAACAACCGCAGTCTAAGCGTAAACCAGTGGTGATTCCATATGTAGCAGGAACATCGGAACAATTGAGACGCATATTTGCCAAACACCGCGTCCTCAGTTGGCTTTCAAACCCCAAAACACGCTACACTAAAACTGGTCCACCCCAAGGGATCGGGTCCCCCCCCAGCACAAACAGAGTAATGTAGTGTACGCGGTGAATTGCCAGGAGGATTGCCAGGAATTGTTACATCGGGGAAACCAAACAGCCACTGGCGAAACGGATGGCACAACATAAGAAGAGCTAAACCTCATCAGGTTCAGGACTCTGCGGTTTCCCACCCACCTACAGGCCAGTGGCCACTCTTTCAAGGATGAAGACGTGCAGATCCTTGATAGGGAGGAACGATGGTTTGAACGTGGAGTAAAAGAAGCCAATTTTTGTAAATGGGAACGTCCATCCCTGAACCGAGGAGGGGGCCTCAGAGTACACCTCTCACCATCTTACAATGGAGCCATCGCAGCCCTTCCCCAATCCTGTGTGAATGGCACACGTGGCCATTGTCGTTAATGGCTATGTCAATCTGCATATTAAACTGATCACCGGTCCCATTGTTATGCAATGGTGCTGGTACCAGTCGTTATGCAAAGGTGCTGTATTTAAGATTGGGGAAGTTTTCCAACTGCTGAGACTGAAGAAGTCACTTAGATGAGTGACGAAACGTTTCTCCAACAAAATCTATGTCCAGATGAACAGATTCAACTTCTTGGAAATTCAAGACCATTGTTACCCTCCACAGGAATGGTCGACCAACAAAGATCCCTCCAAGAGCAAGGCGTGTAATAGTTGGTGAGGTCACAAAGGACCCCAGGGTAACTGAGCAACTAAGCAACTGAAGGCCTCTCTCACATTGGCAGTGTTCATGAGTCCACCATCAGAAGAACACTGAACAACAATGGTGTGCATGGCAGGGTTGAAAGGAGAAAGCCACTGCTCTCCAAAAAGAACATTGTTGCTCGTCTGCAGTTTGCTAAAGATCACGTGGACGAGCCAGAAGGCTACTGGAAGAATGTTTTGTGGATGGATGAGACCAAAATAGAACTTTTTGGTTTAAAAGAAAAGCGTTATGTTTGGAGAAAGGAAAACACTGCATTCCAGCATAAGTAGAATGCATTTCTGTGAAACAAATTTCTGGAAAACTAAAATTGTTTTTATTTTCATACCTTTTTAAAAAATATTTAACTTTTGTGTAAGGCCACGAAGTATGGATGTAAGTAACTTTAAAGTAGAACTCTGCTAAGAAGTAGTGGAGAAAAAGAAACACTCAATGAATGCTAATGTTTGCAGCCTTCTGAGAAAACTAATGGATTTTGCCTGGCTATCCAGGTAAGTTTAATGAGAATGTTGTGAGCACAGCAGAGATAAGCCTACACAAATGTTTTTTCCATGCTATGTTTAGGGTTTTAGAATGTAGAATAACTGTGGGTTAAGTGAGTTTGAAGTTACACTTGTTTCTGTGGCCTACATTTTATATGCATTTTAAAAGTATATGGGGATTTACAAAAGTTGTTATGTAAATGTTGATCTAAAGTCCACAGTGTGTGCTTAGTCTAGGTATCTGCATTGTTAAAGGTAGTTGGTTTGAGGGATGCCAGTTTGTTTCTAAATGTAAAATTATATATTTTTTCAAACTTTTTCCTAGCTAAGGTGCATTTTAAAAAAGTTTTCTCCTGTAGTTTTTAATTTTGACACTGAAGTCCTGTATATGTGTTTTCTCAAGTACAGTCTTATACAAAAGGGGACATCCAAATTCCATATATTGCACCGATCAGTTTAGACACACACTGTTCATTTCAATCAGCTCCACTCAAAAACCATATAGAAAGCACTTTGTGCACTTTACTAACTGTAGTCCATCTTTTTTCTGTGCATGCTTTGTTTAGCTCCTCTCATGCAGTCCTGTTTCTCATCTGGGTCAGGACTCTCCCAGGACCACCACAGAGCAGCTATTATTTGAGTGGTAGGTTCATTCTTGGCAGTTCATCTACTAGGTGAACAGCTAGGTAAAGGAGTGGTCTAAATAGAGTGTGACACAGTATCTTAAAAAACTCCAGCAGTGCTGCTGAGTCTGCTCCACTCATATCAGCACAAACACACTACCCCATGTCCAGTCATGTCACTGCATGGCAGTGCTGAGAATGATTTCCACCCACCATAAATAAAGACCAGGGTGAAAGGGGGCTAAAAAAGTAATGTAGAGAAAATATAGGTATATGGATTACGATCAGTTATTGTTAGGAGAAACTACCAAGGTGCTTCTATATGGCAAGTGGAGCTGATTATCAGTGAGTGTAGAAAACAAGGGAGGTGGTTTTAATGTTTATAGCTTATCAGTGTATTTACATATATTTTGTCCTTTTTTGGTCTGCAGCAAAGCAAAATGTGTTCAATCTAAACTTTACTGATACAAAATAGACAAAATGATATTTAAGCGGCGGGGGGGGTCAACACTTTTGTATAAGGACACACATTGTCAATGTTTTAATGTAACTGGTTTTTAGATAATGCCAGCCTTAGTCTATAATATCCAGACTAGTGAACACCAATCCTGTTCCTGGGAGTTCTGCCTTTCAGTTCCTGGTCTGTATCTCCAGTCAGGATCCATTAGATGTCCATTGAAATCTAAACACAGAAAGGTATATCTAGGATCAGGGTTGTTGGCCACTGATCAAGACTGAAGTTGTTTGTTTAGATGATGAAATATAATGATTACATTTTAGAGTTATATATTTTTATAGTTCTTTATTGATTTCTGTTAGCATCTGGAAATAAATGAACCACAAATTGCACATTGCATGTATTAGTTTTGATATTAAAAATTCTTCATGTGTGAAACATAAGCTGTTGTATGATTTATTTGCAGATATGCATAATTCATATAGTAATTTGTCAAAAACATTTCTCAAATCAGATCTCCAAATGAAGTGAAGATAACAGATAGTAGCTGTAATTTTCCCTGTACTATATCAGTTAATATTTTTACAGTCTTTAAAATTTGGCAACCAAGTTGCCAGGTATTATACTGTAATAATAGCAATTACAGCCAATTGTTGTAAATATTTTTACAATATTATAATGTATTACCACTTGCTGTAAAAAAAAAAAGCGGTAGTCAACTGTAAATAATTTACAGTAAAGTAAGTAAATTACCATTCCAATAAAACAATAATTTATTGTAATTCAAAACTGTAATAATTTACAGTAATTTTACAGTAAGTTATTGGCAACTTTTTTGCCAATAACTTACTGTAAATTTTACAATAAATCTTTTACAGTGTATGGTGTAGGGCCTCCTTTTGCGGCCAATATAGCGTCAATCCGTCTCGGAAATGACATATACAAGTCCTGCACAGTGGTCAGAGGGATTTTAAGCCATTCCTCTTGCAGGATAGTGGCCAGGTCACTACGTGATGCTGGTGGAGGAAAACGTTTCCTGACTCGCTTCTCCAAAACAGCCCAAAGTGGCTCAATAATATTTACTATTTACTAATAAACTGGTGACTGAGCAGGCCATTGGAGATGTTCAACTTCACTTTCATGTTCATCAAACCTGAACTCTGGTATGTCACCCATAATGTTGTGTGCATTGCAATATTTTGAGCAAAACTGTCCTCTTACCCTGCTACCTGAACCTTCACACTCTGCTCTTACTGGTGCAATGTGCAGTTAATGAAGATTGGCCACCAGACTGGTCCAATTTAGCCATGAAACCTCCCACACTAAAATGACAAGACATTGTCTAACCCTTTGTGTGTGTGTGTGTGTGTGTGTGTGTGTGTGTGTGTGTGTGTGTGTGTGTGTGTGTGTGTAGATGGGTAGATGGATGGATGGATGGATGGATATTTTAATAATAAGCACACCAGTGTTATTTTTTTAATTCTTTATATTTTTATATTGTGTTGTTTTCATTTGAAATTCAGTCTGATTCAAAAAATTTAATTTAAAATCTAGTTGTGTATTTTTTTTTTGCAGCTTCTATTAACTGACATTTTTAGAAATTAAACTTGTTTCCAAATGTATGCAAATGTGTTTTGTAGTTTTGTTTTAACTATCATAACTCTAAAACCATATTAAAACTAAACTGAATTAAATCAGTTATGTATCTTATGAATAGTAGTAATAATAGTAAAGCTACAACGGACTGTGAACACAACTGAATCTAGATGAGATGGAAGCTGCAGATGTTGTAAATTATAAACTGAAAGCCTGTTGTATCTGCAGCTCTCATAACACAGCCAAAGCCAGATCAGACCAGATCAGAGCTGAAAGAAGGAGACAGAACTCAGTCTGTAATGCAGGGGCTGTTTATTAAAGAACAGGAGCCGGGTTTTATATTGGGCTTTTACACCGGTAGGACGTCTGAGGGCTTCTTGGAGCGGAACCATTTCCATTTCTGTTGCTGCAGCTTGTTGGGTTGCTTCTTGTCTGTGGTGAATTCAGGCACAAACAGCACCACTTCCACAGCAGCTTCAGGCCGAGATGTTTGTGCTGCAACCTCGATCCTCTCTGGTTCCTCTGGTTCCTCTGGTTCCTCTATCGGAGAAACTGGCATGACACCGACCCTGTTCATCTGAGCTCGTTCCTGGCACCACCATATGAACATCCCCAGCATCAGCGTGAGGGTCAGTGTGGTGAAGCCGAAGAGGACTACAAAGCCGCCGATGTTCCAGATGTCATGGAAGCCCTCATCGGACAATTTATACATGAGACGCTCAAAGAAGCTGGACGGAAACATCTCTGCTCAGCTGTGTGATCCTAGTGAGAGTGAATAGAGTTAGTTAGTTAAAGACTGCATTCTGATTAGAGGACAGTTTGATTTCAGGTCTCATTTACGCTCAAATATGAAGGTCTTTCAGCTTTAGCCTTATCAGTAATGTTCAATATTAACTTTGAATCTCAATCAGTCCTAGCCTGAACACAACTGATACATCTGAAGCCATTTTATGTCAGTTCAACGTAATAACTAAATAAAGAAAATTAAAGTTTAATTTAATAAACCAGTCAAAAGGATCAACTGTATACATCTATAACTTATTTCTGCAGCTAATTGTGTTGTATTTAAGTCTCACCAGTCACTTTGTAGATGCACAAAAACCGCGTATGAAGACAAACAGTAAATGAGCTTTAAGCACTAACTGTGTGTGAGCTTTACTGAACTCCACAGCGAACTGTTTGGCCCCGTGGTCACATCTGAAGGTTCTAACAGTGCCAACTCATTATGACATCATAATGAGCCCAGGTGTATGAGTGTGATATAGATGAGACTGTAAA
>JAJAGP010007451.1:0-13383 GCA_025084515.1 Ancistrus triradiatus | reverse complement strand
TTTAATTTTTCACAATTTGAACAATTTTCACTCCAAGTTCATGATTAAAATTTATAAATCTGGCCCAGATGAGACAAAATATGAATCAAATATTTCCAGGTGAAACTCGTTAATTCCATAATACCACAGCATATTTGGCCAAGCATGTTGACCCTCTGTTCCCCCCACCCATATGGACATGCCCAATTCTGCAGCATCTCCCCACCTGCCCTGAAGGGAAGGTCGTACCCTGGTAACTCAGAACAGCATGTGTATGCTGACTGTTTCTTTTCACCAGTAGATGGCGACTGGTAAAAAGGCACACATGACTCTGCAGGAAGGAACAAACCAGTTGTGCCGAATCCACTGGCCACTTCCCAGCAAACCGCTGCAGCAGGCGGGGGGACGATTTCCTGCTCGACCTTGTTGAGACACGCAGTGCCTTCGGCCTGGTGCCTCACACATTTGGCTAAGACAACCGTCTGATTTGAAGTGATGTTTGGGAGCTAGCTACACAAGTACACCCCTGGATATCGGTCACCCATTCTTTTTTAAGAGCTTGTTTTCGGGCTTGTGATGTGTGGAACGTTACATCAAACAGTATCTTCCAAAATATCTTGTCTTGTTAGTCAGTCATTGGTAGTCTTTACCATCTTTTACATCAATAATTTCAATTTTGTCATGACTTGTGTACAAGAAGACCATGCAAGTGAATTCCCTCTTCCCCAAACACCAATCTTCACAACAGTTCAATGCAGTAACGAGCGGTGAAGAGCAAATGGGGGCACCGGTTTCAAGGGTGCATTTTCTTGGTTCTTGCTAGTTTTCTGACCAATGATTTATTCGTTAGGGCCATTAAAAGTGCTCCCTATGTATAAGATTAACCGATATTTTCAGAAATGCATATTAAAATACATAGCCCAAATAACAATCTATGAGGGCAATAAAGTGCCTTGCTTTGCCGTCTCGTCCCTTTGATGTTCGTAGCGCTCAAATGGTAAAAAAGTACAAAAGGCACGTTCCAAATGTCTGTCACTTTAGCTGCTGGATTCGCTGTGACCAAAACGACGGTTGAGAAGTCGCTGGACGTTTTGCACATACCTTGTTTAAGGTATAAGGTGACATCATAACAGGTGCATGTGCATAAAAAGTGCGCAAAAGTTAAAGATACAAAAAAAAAAAAAAAAAAACAGTCCTTCATATACATTCACCATATCAGAGGTCCAGCTCTTGGATGAGCAAATGCTTCATGGTCTGTGGTGATGTAACCTGAAAGAAGTAACAGGAAGAGTTGTAAACATCTGATGGAGTTTCACTTAAGCCACCAGTATGTGTGTGATTTTGTACCTGCCCTGTGTGCGTAGTAGATCAAGGCTGAAGTCAGATCATCGCCCTCCATACTGCCATATCCTGAGACCCCAAGGCCTTACAGAACTCAGGTTCAGAGAAGCTGGGGATGTCTCCTGCACAGGCACCGTGAGTTGAGGTTCTCCTGTGAAAAGACTGAAGCACTTAATAGGCAGCTCATTAGCCACAGGCTGAGAACCACAGATTGCTGTTGTATTAGTACAATAAATCCACCATGGGTGTACAAGTGGAAATGATGTTTGGACTTAAGCCTGGTAGGTTGCATTAGGATATCTGGGTTCCACTGTCAAAAATTGATATTCAAATGTTTGTTGGTAACGGTGGCAAAAACGTATATTGGAATGTAGAAAATATGTGCTTGTTTGTATCATCATCTGCAGCTCAAACTTCCAAACTAAACTTCAACAGCTCCCATTTCCTAAGGCTGGACTGCAAGTAGCATACAGTGCCTACAGAAAATCATCATACCCTATGGAAATCCTTGCCTTTCGTGACATTATACCAACTGTATTTACAACACTCAATCAAAATGAATATAACACTTTGAAATGTTCTGATAAACTACTATGACTTAATTATTAAAATATCTGGTTTGGAAATGTACTCAGCCCTTCAGAATAACCGAATTAACTTGCTCAGGTAGAACCAACCACCTCCCAGATCACACACCAGACTAACGTGTATCACTGCAGAATAAAACCGGCTGCTCCTTGAGGATTTCACTACTGGTAGTGCATGGTAACATGGTTGTGGGACTGTGGTGGCCTAGCAGTTAATGTACTGGACTATGGACCAGAAGGTTCAGGGTTCAAGTCCCACCTCTGCCAAGCTGACCCTGAGAAGGTCCTTAACCCAATTGCTTAGACTGTACAATCCCTAAGACTATCAATTGTAGGTCGCTCTGGATAAGGGCATCTGCTAAATGACATAAATGTAACACAAAAATTCACAATGGCTGGAAAGGTGCTTTCCAAAGGGCACCGTGATAAAGTTTTGGAGAGTTAGGAGAGGGATGCAAGAAGATTTTAGTGGTTTTAACTATCCCTGTGAGTAATGGTCAGAGCATTAGCAGGAAGGGGAAAGTGTATGGTGGCTCCACCACCACTTCCAAAGTGGATAACCGAGCCAAGAGGATATCCAAAGCTGGCCTGTATTCCTGAAAAAAAGCCACACTGAGTGTAGTTTGTGCTTTGCCAAAAAACCCTTGGAAGACTCTAATGCCATGTAGCAAATTGTTTTATGGTCAGATGAAACCAAGAATGGGCAGTACAGTGGTGCAGTGGTAAGTGCAGTTGCCTCACAGCTCCAGTGTCCCCGGGTCAATCCTGACCTTGGACTCTGCCTGTGCGGAGTTCGCATGTCCTCCCATGACAAAGACATGCGTTAGGTTATTTGGTGTTTCTAAAGTGCCCATGGTGTGTGAGTGTGTGCATTAGTGTATGTGCCCTATGATGGAGTGGCACCCTGCCTTACGCCCTGTGCTGCCAACTAGGAACTGGCTTTCCCGCAACCCTGACCAGGATTAATCAAATAAGAAAGTGAATGAATGAAACCAAGTCTGAACTCCAGGCGGTACACATAGAATGCACCATATCATGAAGCATGGTGGTGGAGACGTTATGTTATGGGGTTGTTCCTCTTTAGCAAGAATACGGCAACTGATCAGGACTGAAGGGAAAATGGGTGCTACCAAATATATCCAAATTCTTGAGGAAAACATTTAGCTAGACAGCTAAATATGGGAAGGAAATAACAGTGGCTTAAGGATAGGAAGTTCCTTCAATGGCCCAGTCCTGACCTTAATCTGAGAGAAAAATCTGTGGACGATTGTCCAAGGAAGAATGAGCAAATATTCCACCTAGGTGTAAAAAGCTGATCAGGACATGTCCACACAGATTGATGACTATAATTAAAGCAAAATGTGGCTCTAGAAAGTACTAAATCAAGGGGCTGATCACTTTTCCAAATACCTTTCAGAACCGTTTCCTTTCATCTTAATACTAGAACGCTGTAAGTAGTGATAGACTGATTAATCAGACCGATTCATGCCATTTGAAATAATCGACCAATATCTGCACTGTATATCGGCTGATATTGCCGCTATTCAAAAATAGTGGTGTGAATATAACAACTGTGTTCCTTGCATTAGAACTTTGCAGCTCAAACAGGAACTACTGAGAACCTAAAAACAGAGACATGCTGAGATTCAGCGAGGGTGATGACATTCATGAGAAGATGAACATTACAATTTACTGCTTTTAACTGGACCTGAGATTAAAAACAAAAAGTTGTAGTTAAGAGCTACAGTATAAAACCTTTACATTTTTTTTATTTATAAAAAAGATAGTGCAAACAGAGACAGTATATTTATAGCTTAAATAAATGTCATTTACATTCAGCAATTTGGTGTCTCATTTATTGTTATTAGTTGTCTCAGTCACCCTGCTCTCTAAATATCAACATCAACCATAAAACTAGCTGTAAGGCAAAATGGGCAAAAAAAGGTTAAAAATATGACTATGAAAACTTTATATAGGCATAGTCTTGATTGCAAAGGCAATCAGAAAGAGGAAGGAAAAGTTCTCGGAGTTCTTGAAATAACCCACTCTGACATGGGGTTTGTGTTTGCACAGATCAATTTGGGCATGATAGAGTATATATATATATATATATATATATATATATAAACACACATACAGTGGGGCAAAAAAATATTTAGTCAGCCACTGATTGTGCAAGCTCTCCTACTTAGAAAGACGAGAGAGGTCTGTAATTGTCATCATAGGTACACTTCAACTATGAGAGACAAAATGAGAAAAAAATCCAAGAAATCACATTGTAGGATTTTTAAAGAATTTTATAGTAAATCATGGTGGAAAATAAGTATTTGGTCACCCACAAACAAGCAAGATTTCTGGCTCTCACAGACCTGTAACAACTTCTTTACGAAGCTCTTCTGTCCTCCACTCGTTACCTGTATTAATGGCACCTGTTTGACCTCGTTTATCTGTATAAAAGACACCTGTCCACAGCCTCAAACAGTCAGACTCCAAACTCAACCATGGCCAAGACCAAAGAGCTGTCGAAGGACACCAGGAAGAAAATTGTAGACCTGCAGCAGGCTGAGAAGAGTGAATCTACAATAGGCAAGCAGGTTGGTGTGAATAAATCAACTGTGAGAGCAATAGTAAGAAAGTGGAAGACATACAAGACCATTGATAATCTCCCTCGATCTGGGGCCCCACACAAGATCTCATCCTGTGGGGTCAAAATGATCATGAGAACGGTGAGCAAAAAATCCCAGAACTACACGGAGGGACCTGATGAATGACCTGCAGAGAGCTGGGGACCAAAGTAACAAAGGCTTACCATCAGTAACACACTACACTGAGAGGGACTCGGATCGTGCAGTGCCAGGCGTGCCCCCCTGCTTAAGCCAGTACATGTCCAGACCTGTCTGAAGCTTGCCAGAGAGCATATGGATGATCCAGAAGAGGATTGGGAGAATATCATGTGGTCAGATGAAAACCAAAATAGAACTTTTTGGCAAAAACTCAACTCGCCGTGTTTTGGAGAAAGAAAGAAATGCTGAGTTGCACCATACCTACTGTGAAGCATGGGGGTGGAAACATCATGCTTTGGGGCTGTTTTTTCTGCAGAGGAGACAGGACGACTGATCCGTGTTAAGGGAAGAATGAACGGGGTCATGTATCGTGAGATTTTTAAGCCAAAACCTCCTTCCATCAGTGAGAACATTGAAGATGGAACATGGCTGGGTCTTCCAGCATGACAATGATCACAAACACACTGCTCGGGCAACGAAGGAGTGACTCCGTAAAAAGCATTTCAAGGTCCTGGAGTGGCCTAAGCCAGTCTCCAGACCTCAACCCCATAGAACATTTGTGGAGGGAGATGAAAGTCCGTGTTGCCCCAACACATCACTGCTCTAGAGGAGATCTGCATGGAGGAATGGGGCCAAAATACCAGCTACAGTGTGTGCCAACCTGGTGAGGACTTACTGGAAACGTTTGACCTCTGTCATTGCCAACAAAGGTTATGTTACAAAGTATTGAGTTGAACCAAATTTATTGACCAAATACTTATTTTCCACCCCCATAATTAACAATTTAAATTCTTTAAAAATCCTACAATGTGATTTCTGGATTTTTTTTTCTCATTTTGTCTCTCATGTTGAAGTGTAGCTATGATGGAAATTACAGACCCCTCTCATCTTTCTAAGTCGGAGAACTTGCACAATCAGTGGACTGACCAAATACTTTTTTGCCCCACTGTACACACACATGTCCAGTGGTGCTTAAGCATTTGTGAACCCTTTACAATTCCCTATGTTTCTCCAATATTACATACCTGTGACCTGCAAAAGTAAGTGAAACCTCTGGCATTAATAGTTCATTTGAAGATGAGTTTAGAGTCAGGAAAACTAAACAAAAAAAAGCACTTTCGGTGTTTTGCTGAACAAGTGAAAGGACAGAATAATTTATTCCGAAACAATGACATGCAGACTCCACACAGGCGGAGCCCCAGGGTCGGGATCAAACCGGGGATATCAGAGCTGTGAGGCAACAGTGCTAAGCACTGCACCACCATTCCGCCCCAATGTAATTCAATCATTTTCTTTTATTTTTAAGTCTTCCACATAATCCTCCAACCGTGGAACTGATCCACATAACTTCCTCACCCTGCCATGACTAAAAGGAACCTCCAACTTTTCTTGTCCCATGTTTATTCCTGCCTAATCTGGAGGAATAAAGCAAAAAGAGAAATTATGATTAAAAAATGATCATTTCGGTGCATCCCTAGTCATTAAAGGACCTAGGGTAACTACTATGCAACTAAAGTCTTCTCTCACATTGGGTAATGTTCACGACTATCAGCAGAACACTGATAAATAGCTGTTCTGTATAGAGGAATGAGCTAAAACTCCTCCAGGTTGATGGGCAGGACTGCCCCATTTGCCCCAGATGTGTAGCTACAGTCATTGCCACACAAGACCAGATACTTTTGCCACTCCCAGAGAATTTTCCTCAATAAGTGACCACATTTCTCATTTGTTTAATTGCGCTCTCTTTTTATATACTTTTAGGTGAGTTGTAGTTCTCGTTCCTCCCATCCAATATTCATATCAGGCTGCAGGTATTCTCACTGTTTCTGTAGCGGTTAAGGATTTTATGAGGACGAGTAGCTAGCTCGACGCCCAACCCCTTACACCTTATACATCCAGGCAATCCCATGCATACAATACTGGGCCAGGAGCATACACACAATATGGGGAGAACATGCAACTGATGTTGTTGATCAAACTTGAGGTCTCACCACGCTAACCACTGTGCCACCAAGCTGCCCATTTACTTTTAGGAAATGTTTATAAATCTGATGTTTCAGTTCATCTTTATGCAGAAAACTCTAAAGGGTTCACAAATTTTCAAGCACCAGTACATCCACAAACAGTCCCTTGGAACTTTTATCGAGAATACCTTGTTCACGCTATTCTATGATGCTATGACAAATGAGCTATGAGGCTATGATGAATCAGCATACAACCATGTGGCACCAGTGCAAGGCATCAAATCATGCAGATGTATTTCCTGTTGCCCTTGTTAAACTACAGGTCGAGCTAACAAGCTAATGCTAGAGTGACAGAATAGACTTTCTTTCTCTAAGCAATCAGTCATATAATTTCATATAACAAATATTGCTACAATGATAAGGTAGCTCTCTAAGGTGGACCTCATACCAGAGTTTCCTTCATTTGCATATATCCCAGAGTTTTTGGCAGACTGAAAATATACATCCACCAGCTACTTCAATAGTTACACCTGTCCAGCTTGTTAACACAAATATCTAATCAGCCAACCACAAGGCAGATTCTCAATGCATTTAGGCAGGGAAACATGATCATGACGACCATGTGCAAACCAAGCATCAGAACGGAGATGCAAGGTGATTTAAGTGACTTTGAACATGACATGGTTGTTGGTGCTACAGCCTGGTCTGAGTATTTCAGAAACTGCTGATCTACTGGGATTTTCACACACAGCCATCTCTGGGTTTTACAGAGAATAGTCCAAAAAAAGAAGGAAATATCCAGCCAGCGGTTTGTGTATACTATATTCTTTCCAAGAGACGTTTAAAGTTTGCATGCGTGTACTTATTGACTAATAATAATCTGGGGGACTGTGGTAGCCTAGTGGATAAGGCACTGGACTATGGACCAGAAGGTCCAGGGTTCAAATCCCACCTGTGCCAAGCTGCCACAGTTGGGTCCTTAACCCACAATTGCTTGGATTGTAAGACTGTATTAATTGTAAGTCACTCTGGATAAGGGCGTCTGCTAAATGCTGTAAATGTAAATAATAATAATAATGTTTAATACTGCAAACTAGAATAATTGTAGAAACGCAACTGTCTGATGCATGAAAAAAGATGTGGCAAGTTAAAGAAAATGAAAGAAAAACAGTTTCAATACTTTCAGTGCTTGAGATAAAAAATAAATATATATATTTAAGAAATGAATTACGCTTTTCTTCATGTTTCAGTGTGCTAGTTTCAGTGGTGGTTTTTTTTTTTATCTTTAAAAAAAAAATTACATAAAACACAGGTGAGCTTACCTGCCTCCCCACAAGCACAGTAGAGGAAGAATCGCCTCATTGCTCTAAGGAAGCGTCGAAAACGAGAGACATCTAGGAATAAATAAAACGATACAGATTAACTAGGAGATTACAAAACCAAAGAGATACATTTGTCTAAGCATTCCACTTCCATTAGTTATTACTAGAGCGTAACAATGAGCACGTGTGTGTAATGCACACCCTACTCCACCCCGACACTGGTGAAGGACTAGACGAACACAACTTGTTTAGATCAGCACAAATTGTGAATGGAATAACAGTTTATTATAAAACAGTCATGCAGAATAATCTAGCTATACACACATGCATAAACATACACACACCTGTATACACTCACACAGTCAAATTAAGTCAAATGTATTTATATAGCACTTTCTTTTTACAACAGAGCATTGTGTCATAGCAGCTATCTAGGCCCAAAGCCCACAGTGGCATGGAAAAACTCCTTAAACATTATAAGATAGAAACCTTGGGAGAACCAAGACTCAAAAAGAGACACCTTGGACAGCCTTGATTTTATATGCAAGAATTAAAGAAAGTGACCTAATTATTACATTTATAATACCAGTTTAAATACACAGAGGCTAAATAAAAGTTATTTAGACAACATAAAGATAAATCACATTCAATTATGAGACTATATTACATTAAACAGAATAACATTTTACGAAGAGTATAATAACACTGAGGGTGGCACGGTGGGGTTTCTGAAGTGATCTTAGTGTATGAGTGTGTGCCCTAAGTTGGTGGCACAAGGTGGGAACAACACAATCCATCGAAGCCCTGGCTTTCCCATGACCAGGATTATGCAGACAAGTAAATGAATGAATGAAGTTAAAATATAGAGCAATTTAGAGCAATCAGTTAATCTAATGCATGTCTTTGGAATGTGGGAAGCAACCAGAGCACCTGAGCAAACCCACACTTACACAGGAAGGAAATGCAAACTCACTCCAAGGCTGAATTCGAACCGGGAACCTGTGAGGCAACTGCTCTAACCACTTATATCACCATGCTGTTCCTCATTTGGTCCAGTAACAGTAAGGTAGGTCCTTGTGTTATGAGCAGGCAAGTTTTAGTTGCAAGGCATGATTAGTCAGCTGGGGGCGGGACTCTCTGATATGACCTGATTGAGGCTACACACACACCCACTGTGCGAACCTTACCATGACATAATGCAATACAGAAGTGAAAGTGTGGGTACACATATGCACTTACATATATACATATGCACAAACATACATACTCACACACGTGTGTATGCATGTATATAAAGGCCTGGGTATTACACACAATGCAAAGCACTGTATGAAGCATTTTAAAATAGCAGACATTCATGCTTTGCGTTCTGCACAATGCCTAATGTCTCACATCTCCTGTAACACAAACACACACGTCTCACTATACTTGTGGGGACTTTTCATTCACATAATGGATTAATGCTACATCTCCTCCATCCTTAACCTCAGTCAAATAAAGACAACCTTTTGGCTCTTTATTTTTTCAACCAAAAGTTGCCGTTTTGTTAAAAAGGATATTCGGTCTTCACAAACATAGCAAGACATGAACGCGTACTTCAAATGCACACCTTACTATGATGCGGGCACGCGCGTTGGAGAACTCGTACACACAGACATGCCTGGGTACATAGCCTATATGCTACATGCACCGATGGAAACATCGCTATGACTAATTAAAAGCGGCGTTAAATCCGACTGAATACAACTTTTTTGGAGTCGATTTAAACTAGTAATGGATGCATGATGTTACTCCATCTGTCTGATTATAGTTTCACGGCTCTTAAAGTCGCACCTGTGGCTGTAAAATAGCCGGTAGCGCAAACGGAGCGCCGCCACACCGGGGTTTTCCGAAAGTGAAAAAGCTCCATCTAACTACACTCCTGACAGACGAAACTAATCTGGATGTGCAGACGTAAAAACCGTACAAACGTCTAAATACCCGTCAGTAATCACTGCGCTATACATTACCGACCGCGCTTCTCTTAGCAGTATAGCGTCAGTCTGATTCGGACCGTCATACCGTTAGCGCGAGTGAAACACCGCGAAACAAGGAGTAAAGCGGTCGGAAGTGATCATTAACAGTCTTAACTTCACCTTACCTGTATTAGACGGCATCGTTTGCGTGTCAGGGCGCCCGCTTACAGCTTTCTGGTGAGCCTCTCGTCTGCGCAGCAGAATGAGCGCTACCGCCAAAACATTCGGAGTAAAGCACCCACTTAAGCACAACCTAAGGGGACTCGCGCTCCACGATCCTAGTGCCCATGGACGTTGTTAGACCGGTTATAGGGCAGCTATAGCCACCCCAAAATGCCATATAGCCACCCCAAAATAAACATACATTATTAGTTTTAAATCGTCAACAATGGCGGTTCTGGACCATTTCGATGGGGGTGGTTTTCATAATGCGGGCCACATGGGCCATTTCTAAAGGCCGTACGTCTAGATCCCCCTAGTCAACGTTTAGTCCCCCTATTAGTAAGTTTCTAGTGGTGTCAGTGAGGACGGGGAAGACAGCGCCTGGAGGAATGCACACTGCTTGTGTCTTACAGCCTGAAATAAAATTCTTTCCCACATTTTTCCTTTCAGCATTTACATCTAGCAGACGCCTTTATAAAAAGGGACTTGCAACTGATAGTCTTACAATCTAAGCAGTTGCGGGTTGCTCAAGGACTCAGCAGAGGTGGGATTTGTACCCTGGACAAGGGCATAAAATTGGGCATAGAAATATCCAGCCACTGCTGACTTGTCCCTAGCAATAATTTTGATCAAACACAGTTAGACTAACGTGCTCTGCTACGAGTCACGCCTTCATATCCTGCCATTGGCTGACGGGGATAAACATATTCATAGACATATGACAACATTTATAGACATATTATACCACAGTTAAATTCCCGCAATCTGATTGGCTGAGAGACGTCTTGCGCCATGACATTATTGACCATAACGGCACTGTGACCGACGCTCCATAAGTATTAATTCGCGGCACACAGGTGTCCTAGCAACGACGCCCACCAGAAAAAGCAACCAAGTTATAATGAGTAAAACACTGCCGAAATGAAAGCTATAATTAGTCTATAAAATCTTTTGTTTTTGAAAACTATATGAATTTGGAAGATGAAGCTATTAATGACCAACCTGAGCCGAAGGTTTATCATCTTTAGGATTTGGAAGCTCTGGAAAAGCAAAACGAAATCAGTCCTTCAGTTTTAGTCCCATCAACAAAAATGCTGAATCAGCTTCATCCCTCACAAAGACGTCGTTTGCTGCAGTTAATCTTGCCATCTTTCATTAAACACCATCCGCGGCTGATCGGAACTTCATTGATCTGACAGGTTTGTTATCTGCAAGTCCAGCTCTAACCCAGAGAAGCTGCTGATGCTCTGTAGCTCTGTCTGTACATTTCTGACTGATCACATTAACATTAAGAGCTTCATCATACAAATTTATAATCACTAATCAAACAGGATCCTAGACTTTGGTTAGAACACCGAGATCTCACTCTGATCTGCTTCAGTCGGTAGAATAGTGGATCTTAGTAACAGCCTGCCTTATAAACCCCACCCATTTTATTTGCTGAATGTAAATAAACTTTCTTTTTAATAAATTAACTTGCCAATCAATATATTTGTGTTTATTGTCTGTATAACACAGTTATTGGTCATTCTGTTCCTCGACTTTAATGACTGAACGGCTTAGCTGCGAGGTAACGATAGAATGGAGCTATTTTACCTCGCAGAAGGCTGATAAACAAATAGTTTTTTTCTGTTCTTTTTTTATCTTAAAATCCAACAATAAATGATGATAACGGAACTGTGGTATAATCGCAATAATACACAAATAATACACCTCTCGTGTATTGTTTAATTATGCTATTGGCTGCTTCGGCTCGGCGCTGCGATACATCATCCGCCATATTGGTCCAGGCAAGACTGGCTTGTAAACAAACACGTGACCGGAGGAGCTGCATCTTTTTCTGGGTAAAATGCACCATGAACACAAATTATTTCTCAACCGATTTTAATAAGTCGTTTTTATATTCAAGGCTTTTTGATCTACGTGGTGTACAAAAAGTTTTTACTCCAGTTATTTCGACTCTCTGTGTATCAGCGTTAGGTAAGCTAACTATTAGGATTATTTCCCTTGGTTAATGCGTGCAGAAACGTCTGTTTATAATTTAATGTACATGAAATGTGTAGAGGGTTTTTATGTTCTCAAAATGGCTTTTTCTATCTACGTCCCTGTTGTTTGTGCTTTTCTTTTGGCCCCAGGCAGAACTCTGCTCATTCACTTTGACAAACTGAAAGAAACATCTACATTGTACACCTTTAAGTTCTTATAAATGACCATCATTGACAAAAATGTAACGAAATCAACAAATAAAAATCAAATAGTGAGACACTGGCAGTCAGTCTGCTTTCTGTTTGTTATAACAGTATAATGACACAGATCTGCTCGAAGGCACTATACAGTACAGTACAGCACATTATTAGCCTACAATAAGATGTAATCTAATAATAATATAATTAATTAAATAGTACATTAACAAAAGTAGATCTTGTATATGTAGTATAATAGTAGTATAATACAGTATATAAAACAGTGAATACTACAGGGGGGCAAACAAGTATTTAGTCAGCCACTGATTGTGCAAGCTCTCCTACTTAGAAAGATGAGAGAGTCTGGAATTTTCATCATAGGTACACTTCAACTATGAGAGACAAAATGAGAAAAAAAATCCAGGAAATCACATTGTAGGATTTTTAAAGAATTTAATTGTTAATTATGATGGGAAATAAGTATTTGGTCAATAACAAAAGTTCAACTCAATACTCAATACTCAATACATACGTAACGTAACATAACCTTGGCAATGACAGAGGTCATGCGTTTCCTGTAAGTCCTCACCAGGTTGGCACACATTGTAGCTGGTATTTTGGCCCATTCCTCCATACAGATCTCCTCTAGAGCAGTGATGTTTTGGGGCAACACGGACTTTCAACTCCCTCCACAAATTTTCTATGGGGCTGAGGTCTGGAGACTGGTTAGGCCACTCCAGGACCTTGAAATGCTTTTTACAGAGCCACTCCTTCGTTGCCCGAGCGGTGTGTTTGGGATCATTGTCATTGGAAGACCCAGCCACGTTCCATCTTCAATGCTCTCACTGATGGAAGGAGGTTTTGGCTTAAAATCTCACGATACATGGCCCCGTTCATTCTTCCCTTAACACGGATCAGTCGTCCTGTCCCCTTTGCAGAAAAACAGCCCCAAAGCATGATGTTTCCACCCCCATGCTTCACAGTCGGTATGGCACAACTCAGAATTCTTCTTTCTCCAAACACGGCAAGTAGAGTTTTCACCAAAAA
>JAJAGP010007450.1:0-13402 GCA_025084515.1 Ancistrus triradiatus | reverse complement strand
GAGTCACCTATGACCAGAGCTCTTTCAACAGGCTGCTCAGTGGGTGTTTCACTGAGGAGGGCAAACCTGTTGGACACGTGAACAGGTAAAGAGTGGTGCTCTCGTGGACTAGCCTTACGACTACGTCGCCGAACCGTCACCCACTTGCCCTGCTGCGAGGACTCTGCCGGGGCTCTAACTTCACCTGTGGCATCCAGATTTGCTAAGCTAGGAGCTGAGCTAGCCTTCTCTAATGTCTGGATGCGCGCCTCTAAAACTACAATCTTCTCCGTCAGACTGGCTACAAGCCTACACCTATCACAGATGAAATTTAAACTAATGAATGAGGAAGAATAGCTGAACACATGGAGTCAAAAATATTGGGACACGCCCTCGTACGCAGACAAAAGTATTGGAACATGCCCCCACATGCAGCCAAAATTATTGTGACACACCCCTGCACACAGCCAAAAGTACTGGGACACGCCCCATATGCTGCCAAAAATATTGGGACATGCCTCACACGCACACTGCCATATTCTTTCTGTTTGCCACATTTCAAGCGCTGTTGTAGTTCCTTCAGAAAATGCAGATCTAGTTTTAAATATGTTATTTATTAGGCTGCATCTTATTTTTATTTATATTCTAATAATAATAAACTGCTGCCGTACTATACTCTATATTGCTTTTGAGTTTATGTGTATAAAACATAAAGTGCATTTTAACCAGAATAATTGCAGCTTGTCTGTTTACTTAAAGTTGCTTACAGGTCAGTCTTGCCTGGACCAATATGGCGGACGTGTTGATGTTTGTAAATGATCTGCCCTTTTAAGGCCCAACCAATCAGCTTCCAGATCACACACCGGACCTTATCTATAGAGTTATTGATTAATTAAGAATAACAGCAGCTGTTCTTTGGGGATTCCGTGACTGTGTGTGTGTGTGTGTGTGTGTGTTCCAGTTATCAGCAGTGTGTGTGAGCTGTTAGGATTGGATGTGTTCCAGCTGTGTGAGGTTTTGACTCAACGCTCCATCTTCCTCAGAGGAGAAGAGATCTGCTCACCACTAACAGTACAACAGGTACACACACACACACACACACACACACACACACACTCCTGTTCCAGTAACTCAGACTCTATCATCGCTCCTGGCTCCTGTCTTTGTGTAGTTTGGTATGTTCTCCGCACATCCTGATGAGTTTCCACTGTAATAATCACCCACAGTATGAGGTGTGGCGCCCCCTACAGGATCTATTACTCTGTAGCTCTTCTTGCCGTGTTTCTCAGGCTCTGGACTCGCGGGACTCGGTTGCCATGGCGCTTTACTCGCAGTGTTTCCATTGGATCATTACTCGGATCAATCAGAAGATCAAAGGGAGGGACGACTTTAAATCCATTGGGATCCTGGACATCTTCGGCTTCGAGAACTTTGAGGTGAGTGTATAACACAGAGGTTAAAGGTCATGCTGGTACCACAGATACCAATGGTTTTAATGGTTCTGATGGTTCTAAAGTTCTAATGGTTTTGGTTCTAACAGTTCTACATGTTCTTACAGTTATTCCAGATCTATCAGTTCTAGGGTTCTAATAATGACTGCAGTGGTTCTGGGTCTATCAGTTCTGTTGGTTCTAACGGTTCTGTTGGTTCTGTTTGTTTTTTAGGTGAATCGGTTCGAGCAGTTCAACATTAATTATGCTAATGAGAAGCTGCAGGAGTACTTCAATAAGCACATCTTCTCCCTGGAACAGCTGGAGTATAACCGGTCAGCAGAACATCTGGAACCTTTTGATAGCTACATACAGCCCAAATACAGGCTTGAGAAAAAGTATTTGCCCCTCCGGAGTTTATCTGTCTCTCCTATTAGTTACAACAGATCCTGATAGAAAGAGAAAGAGAAGCACAGAGAGACAGACAGGAGCAAACTCTGGGCAGTTATGCTCTCACAGACCTGTAACTTCTTCTTTAAGAAGCCCTTCTGTCCTCCACTTGTTACCTGTATTAATGGCACCTGTTTGACCTCATTACCTGTATAAGAGACACCTGTCCACAGGATTTTTTTTCTCATTGTGTCTCTCATAGTTGAAGTGTAGCTAAGATGGAAATTACAGACCTCTCTCATCTTTGTGAGTAGGAGAACTTGCACAGTCAGTGGCTGGCTAAATACTTTTTTGCCCCACTGCACACACAGAACATTAAGCTAAGCTGAGTTATAATGCTATCTGCTGTACCTGTTTCTCTTAATTAAGAGTTAAAACCCTGTATAGGAACTTTTCCCCTTAGAGTTCCCCCTGCCCCGTTATACCCACCAGGATTCGAACCCAGGACCTCAGGGGCTGCTGTGTGTCTGATCTCATTCACTCTAATAGATCAGCAGTCTGATTAGCAGGTTCAGGTGGTAACTAAGGGCCAAATACTTCAGCACACAAATCTTTTTAAGAGAACTTCTGCTAAAGGTTTGAAGCTTTTAGTGTGAAATTAAACACGTTATATAAGCGTTACCATGGTAACTACATCCCTACCTCCTGTCTCCCTCTGTGTGTGTGTGTGTGTGTGTGTGTGTGTGTGTGTGTGTGTTACAGGGAGGGGATACAGTGGGAGGATATAGACTGGATGGATAACGCTGAATGTCTGGATCTCATTGAGAAGGTATTTAGCTCCGTTAGCATTATTAGCTCCATTAGCATTATTAGCGTCGTTAGCAGTGTTAGCATTGCTAGCATAGTGTTAGCGGCTCTTCTTTCTTTCTGTCCTGTAGAAGCTGGGTCTGCTGGCTCTGATAAACGAGGAGAGTCGCTTCCCCAAAGGAACCGATCACACACTGCTGGAGAAACTGCACAGCCGCCACGCCGTACGTAACTCCCTCGATCATCACTCTGACCCCACGCTAACATCACGCTGAGCTCACATGTGCTGTGTGTTTGTACAGAACAACTCCTGCTACATCAAACCCAGAGTAACAGATCACCAGTTTGGAATCAAACACTACGCTGGAGAGGTAACACATTATTATTATTATTATTATTATTATTATTATTATTGTCATTATTATTGTCATTATCATTATTATTTGTTGAGATTAGATATGTAGTTTGTATACGGTTTAATCACTGAGTGTGTTTACATGTATTTGATAAGCTGATAGTGTTGAAAATCGTCTAAATAAAGCATAAGGGATTTGGGACCCATGTGCAGTTAGCCCCAGGTGGTATTAGTGAACTCAAATATAAATAACAAAAGCAACGAAAGAAAATGATGAAGAATATCTAAAATAATAAATAACGAATATCCACGCCGTAAGCCAGTGGCGTTTCGGGTCTGCCCAGAAACCGGAGCGGAGCTTCCGCGATCACGTGCCACACAAATGACAATAACTAGCGGCTGCAGGTGTGTGGCACGGACGCGGGGAATGAAGAGGACGAGGCTAGACAGCTCTGCGTCCTCTTCAAAGCTCCGCTCTCACGCCGTCGCCCCCCTCGCCGCGATCGGGGAAACCCTTTAATCCCCTCGATCGCGGCGAGGGGGGCGACGGCGTGAGAGCGGAGCCAGCGGGGCGAGGCTGAGAACAGCCAGAGGAGTAGAATAATGACTACCTGCCCTGTCTAGGGCCCCAACTTACCTGGGCTACCTCTAAGCAGCCCCCGTCTGCAGACCTTGGCGCCTCCAGACGTATCGCTGTCCTTTAGAAAATAAACAAAATGAAAAGGACGGGCTGTCTGGAACGCCGTTCTATAGCTGAGCGAGTGCATAAGTGCGTCGTGCTGAAAGCCAGTGCATGAGGAATGCTGCGGCGCCGTGCGAGCCACAAAGGTGTGCTTATATGGGCTCAGCAACAGGGGTCGCCACTTGACTGTAATAAGCCCGGGAAGACGAGAGAACACGGCCGCGGCAACAACGGTGCTAAAGGCCCAAATGCCGGGGCTAACAGGCGCGGTGAGCTCAGGAACGGAGCTCAGCTTCAGAGCTAGGCGGTGCTAAACGCTCAATTATAGAGCTTACAAGCACGGCGTGCTCTTGTACGGGGCTAGGCGGCGCTAAATGCTCAGGCACAGAGCTTAGTTGCTCAGGTGGGGCGCGGCGAGCCCAGGTATGGAGCTAGGCAGCACTAAACACCCAGGCGTGGAGCTTAAGTGCTCGGATGCGGGGCTTACGGGCACGGCGAGCTCTTGTATGGGACTAGGCGGCGCCAAATGCCCAGGCATATAATCGGGTAACTGGTAGAGATGCTCTGAGTAATCTGATCACTGGAGTAAAATCCAGCTCTCTGTATTAGAGCTCTTCATTGGATTTATGGATCTGAGTTAGCTGGATACATGATCGCTTACATAATCCGATAACTGCAGGAATCAGACTAGGGTCAGATTATTACATACATGGAAACTGTTACTGTGTGTGTGTGTGTGTGTGTGTGTGTGTGTGTGTGTGTTAGGTTCTGTATGATGTACGAGGAGTTCTGGAGAAGAACAGAGACACGTTTAGAGATGATCTGCTCAATATGCTGAAGGACAGCAGGTCAGTTCCTCTAACGGTTCCTTTCATGGTTCTTCTAAAGGTTCCTTTAGGAAAATTCAGGAACAGAAAAAAGCAATGTAAGAATAAACAGAAAAACAAAAGATTAACATTAACATAAAAATATCAGAAAGACGATCCAGGATTTAAAAAAATGAAGAAGAAATAAAGAGGGATAAAAAGAAAAGAGAGAGAGAGAGAATTAGACATGAAAGAAAAACAGGGAGAAAGGAGTAAAAAAAAAGAAAAGAATGAATAAAAAAAGATCTGTGCATCCTCTGTTCATTTGATTTTCGAAAAAGAAAATAGAGCCTGTTGTGCAGACTGCAGTGTTAATTACTGATACATAATCGTTAATTACATAACGACAGTGTGCAAATAAAAGAAAAATATTATATCAAAATATATATAACTGGAAATTTAAAAATAAATAAAGAAAGCAAAACTACAAAATAACAAATGTAATGTTTTTTAGAAAAAAAAACAGGGAAATGGAATAAATGAATAAATAAATAAATGGAGGAAGGAAGAAAAGAAAAATAAAAGAAAGAAAAATAAAAGTAAAGAAACAACAAGGGCAGAGAATCACAGACCAGGAAAATAAATAATTAATGAAAGAAAAGTAAAACAGGGAGGCAGCTGTGAGGATGAGAAGAAAATGAGAGATGAAGAAGATAAATGAATAAAGTAATAAATGAATAAATAATTAATAAATGAGTAAATTAATATATAAATAAAGAAATCAATGAATGAGTGAATAAATAAATAAGTGAATAAATAAATTACTGAATGAATACATAAGTAAATAAATAAATGAATAAATAAATATACAGTGGGGCAAAAAAGTATTTAGTCAGCCACTGATTGTGCAAGTTCTCCTACTTAGAGAGATGAGAGAGGTCTGTAATTTTCATCCATAGCTACCACTTCACACTATGAGAGACACAATGAGGGAAACAAAGATCCAGGAAATAACATGTGGATTTTAAAGAATTATTTTTCCATGGTGGAAAATAAAATAAGTATTTGCGTCAATAACAAAACAAGCAAGATTTCTGGCTCTCACAGACCTGCCAAACTTTTCTTTAAGAAGCCCTTCGTCTCACCGATTACCTGTATTAATCGGAACTGTTTGACTCGTTATCTGTTATAAAAGACACTGTCCACAGCCTCAACAGTCAGGACTCCAAAATCAACCATGGCCCAAGGACCTAAAAGAAGCTGTGGAGGACACCAGGAAGAAAATTGTAGACCTGCAGCAGGCTGGGAAGAGTGAAATCTACAATAGGCAAGCAGGTTGGTGTGAATAAATCAGCTGTGGGGTAATGTAAGAAAATGGAAAAGACATCTAAGACCATGATAATCTCCCTCGATCTGGGGGCTCCAACAAAGATCTCATCTGTGGGGTCAATCAAAATGATCATGAGAACGGTGAGCAAACATCCCAGCAGAAACTACATGGAGGGGGACCTGATGAATGGACCTTGAGAGAACTGGGACCCAAAGTACAAAGGCTACCATTCAGTAACACACACGCAGAGAGGACTCAGATCCTGGCAAGTGCCCAGGCGGTCCCCCTGCTAAGCCAGTTACATGCCCAGGCCGTCGAAGTTTGCCAGAGAGCATAGGATGATCAGAAGAAGATTGGGAGAATATCAGTGGTCAGGATGAAACCAAAATAGAACACACCTTTTTTGGTTAACAAAAACTCACTCGCCGTGTTGGGAACAGGAAAGGGGGAAAGGAAGAAGATGGCTGAGAGTGATCCCAAATACAACTCATACCTACTTGAAGCATGGGGGTGGAAAAACATCAAGCTTTGGGGCTGTTTTTTCTGCAGCGGTGACAGGAGATGATCCGTGTTAAGGGACGAATGACCGGGGCCATGTATCATGACATGGAAGCCAAAAAAAACTCCTGCCATCAGTGAGAGCATTGAAGATGGATACGGGGCTGGTCCTTCCAGCGATGACAATGATCCCAACACAGCCGCTCGGGCAACGAAGGAGCGGCTCCATAAAAAGCATTCAAGGTCCTGCAGTGGCCTAGCCAGTCTCCAGACCTCAGCCCATTAGTAACATTGTGGAGGAGTGAAAGTCATGTTGCCCCCCCAAACACATCATGCTCTAGAGGAGATCTGCATGGAGGAATGGGCCAAATACCAGCTACAGTGTGTGCCAACCATGGGGGAGACTACAGGAACATTTTTGACCTCTGTCATTGCCAACCAAAGGCTATGTTTACCAAAGTATGGAGTGAACTTTTGTTATGGGACCAAATACTTATGTCCCCATGGTTTATCAATTAAATTCTTTAAAATATTACAATATGATTCGGGACTCTGTCAGGATTTAACTGGATTTTTTTTTTTTTTCTCATTTTTTTTGTCTCCATAGTTGAAGTGTTAAGATAGATGAAATTACAGACCTCTCTCAACTTCTTAAGTAGGAGAACTGTACAATCAGTGGTGACTAAATACTTTTTTGCCCCACTGTATGAGTAGATAAACAAATTTATAAATGAGTAAATAAATAAATAAATCAGTAAGTAAGTAAATAAATAACCTTAATAATTAATTAAATAAAAGCTGTATTTCTGATACTAATAACATTTTGTTTTTGTTTTTCTCGCTGTGGTTGTAGGATGGATTTTATTTATGATTTGTTCGAGGCTCTGAGCAGCAGGAACGGAGAGGAAACTCTGAAGATGGGAACCAACCGACGCAAACCCACCGTCAGCTCCCAGTTCAGGGTCTGTCCTAATAAACACTGTACGTGAGGGACCCTATGTAGGGAGTTAGAGTTAGGGAGCCTATGTAGGGAACGAGTTAGAGCTAGAGTGGATGATGTATCAGTATGAGCACGGCTTTGTGTTTTGAATGAAGGACAGATTATTAATCAGAATTCTCTTTAACAGATGTTTTACCGCGTAATAAAACAACTGTGTGTGATGCGTGTGTGTGTTGTGTGTGTGTTACGGACTCTCTGGCAGGCACTAATGGCCACCCACTCAGTAATCGAACCCTTTCTCGTTAGCGCTGTATCAAACCCAACCGGAGAAAGGTCCAATGCTATCTTCATTCTCTCCATGGTTTTCTGTCCTAACTTTTCTGATTTGCGGTTTGTAATAACCTCTACACTTATTAATTTTCCCATTTTCGATTTATCCACCCTACCCATTCTCGTCCTCTTTATCCGTGTGTCCCCTTCCCCCGCCACCCACCCCCCAGTTTCCCCTTTCCCTCTTCCTTCTGGGCTCCCCCGTTCTCCCATGTTAGCCCCCCTCCATTCCCCCCCCCCCCCCCCCCCCCCCCCCCCCTTCGTGTCTCCTCCGTGTTATCACCCCTCCCATTTGCCCCTTCCTCTTTGCCCTGATTCCGATGTACTCCCCATGCTCCCCCCCGGTGGTCCAGCTTCCCCCCCTCCCCTGTATAATGACATCCCTTACTTATTCTCTCCATTTTTAAAGACTCCTGCTGCTTTCTTTCCCCCCCCCACCTCCCCCCCCCCCCCCCCCCCCCCCCTCATTTTTTCCCTTTATTATCCTTTTTTTTTTTTTTTTCTTTTTTTTTTTCCGACACTACTGATTACAATGTGATTCTTATTAATGTTTAGTGATGCCGTAAAGCCTCCATCTCTAGCTGGTGAACTTTGCCATGCTACACAGGATCAGTAGGCGGTGCCCGGGGGTCCTGGGGGTCAGACTTTATACCATTCAGCCTCTAGACCATCGGCACTCTTCATTCTGATCCAAATGTCAGCATTGTGTTTGGACTTTCCACCCACAGCAGCACCCCCTTCAGCCCTCAGTGTGCGCGCGCGCGCGCGTGTGTGTGTGTGTGTGTGTGTGTGTGTGTGTGTGTGTTAGTGTTAGAATGTGAGGAACAGAGCAGCAGTGTTCCTCTGGGTTCCTCTTAGAATCAGTCTTCTGTCTGTTCAGTCCTGTACCCAAACCTGAGGGTCACGGGGACTGAAGGTCAGGTCCGACCCACTCACAAGAACTCACAAAGACTGGCAAAGAAAACACACACACGCAGACACACACACACACACACACACACACACACACACACACACACACACACACACACACACACACACACACACACACACAGTGCTGTAACTGAGCATTAGAGCTGAGTAACAGATAAACGAGTCTGATTGTTAAAGAATGAAGAAGGAACTGGACCGGAGTATAAGAAACACTTTAAAGAGTTTTAATGCACATTTTATTTTCTAGATAAAGCCTAAATAGGTTTAGAAAGTTCAAACTACACAAGTAAGAGGAAATAAAGGACATAGTGGAAGCAGGAATGGTTTCATTTTAAAGACATAAACGTTTTGGGATGCTTCCCGGCTGTTTTTGAGCCACTTTGTCCTCCATCCCTTTCTGAACCTTTGTCTGTGTACAACCCATAGGTCCTGACTCTAGATCTCTAACTAATGTCCCGGTAGCCCGGATCTGTTCGTTGGTGCTGGGGGTCGGTTCTGTGGGTTGGTTCTATGTGTCGGTCATGTCTGAAGACAGGTCAGGTCCATTCAGTCTCTCATCCTCTGGGTTCTGTTCCAGCACCCTAACACCTTTGACCCAGATGTGGTTCTGAACCAGTTAAGATACTCCGGCATGCTGGAGACGGTTAAGATCCGCAGGGCCGGCTTCCCCGTACGCAGGAGCTTCAGGGACTTCCTGCAGCGGTGAGATATACTTCCTGTTATGGGTTTATTAGAGTACAGTTAGAGCTCAGGGTTCTAGATCAGGTTCTACCACCAGGAATGACATCATCATCATTAGCATCATCATACACTTGTGCTTGAAAGTTTGTGAACCCTTTAGAATTTTCTATATTTCTGCATAAATATGAGCTAAAACATCATCAGATTTTCACACAAGTCCTAAAAGTAGATAAAGAGAGCCCAGTTACCAAAATGAGCAAAAATATTCTACATGGGTTAGTCACATTTATGAGGAAATGATCCAATATACATATTAGTGAGTGGCAAAAGTTAGCACACCTTCTTGAGGAATTTTCGCCATTCCTCCGTACAGAAAGCTTCAGCTCTGGGAGTTGGTGGGTTTCCTCATATGTCCCATCCACAAACCATTCCATTGATTAAGGTTTCAGGGACTTTGGACTTGCGCCATTCACAACATGATCTTTATCTTCGTAAAACCATTATTTGGTAGAATGGCTTGTGAGGTAGGGTCGATGTCTGCTGATGGGACACCAACTTCTCCTGAGTTCCAGTTCATGGAAAGATGTCCTGACATTTTTCCTTAGATTCTCTGATATAATCAGAATTCATTGTTCCATCAATGATGGCAAGCCGTCGCCAAAGCAGCAAACAGGCCCACCAAAACCGCCATGATACACCACACACCATGGTTTCACAGGATGGGATAAGGTTTTATGCTGGAATGCAGTGTCATGAGTGGTTTCCTTTCTCCAAAATAACACTTTCTTTTAAACCAGAAAGTTCTATTTTCGGTCCATCCAATCACAAACATCTTCCAATAGCCCTCGGGTGTTCCCGTGATCTTTAGCACCAACACCAGGCAGACCGAGCAAGCCACCCCCCCAAAAGTTCTTTTTGGAGAGCAGTGCTTTTCTCCTTGCAGCCCTGCCATGCACCACCAGTGTTTGTTCAGTGTCTACTGATGTTGGACCTCATGAACATTCAACATTAGCCAATTGTGAGAGAGGACTTCAGTTGCTTAGAAGTTACCCTGGGGTCCTTTGTGACCTCGCCAACTATTACACGCCTTGCTCTTGGAGTGATCTTTGTTGGTCGACCACTCCTGGGGAGGGTAACAATGGTCTTGAATTTCCTCCATTTGTACACAATCTGTCTGACTGTGGATTGGTGGAGTCCAAACTTTTTAGAGATGGTTTTGTAACCTTTTCCAGCCTGATGAGCATCAACAACTTTTTCTGAGCTCCTCAGAAATCTCCTTTGTTCGTGCCATGATACACTTCCACAAACGTGTGTTGTGAAGAGCAGACTTTGATAGATCCCTGTTCTTTAAATAAAACAGGGTGCCCCCTCACACCTGATTGTCATCCCATTGATTGAAAACACCTGCTCTAATTTCACCTTCAAAATTAACTGCTAATCCTAGAGGGTCACATACTTTTGCCACTCACTAATATGTAATATTTTATAATTTTCATCAATAACTAAATGACCAAGTATAATATTTTGTCTCATTTGTGTAACTGGGTTCTCTTTATCTACTTTTAGGACTTGTATGAAAATCTGATGATGTTTTAGCTCATATTTATGCAGAAATACAGAAAATTCTTAAAGGGTTCACAAACTTTCAAGCGCCAGTGTAGAACAGTCCTGTTAGTAAACTAATCCAGAACCAGAACTACTCACTTACACTCAAGGTCCAAACCTGAAACTGGAACCATTGATACTCAAGCTCTTGGTACTGCTGCTGGAATCAGTACCTGACTTTGTACCGGTAGGTGGAGTTAGGCATAGTGGGTGGAGTTGGAGATTACCCCTGAAGGATAAGAGGATGGTGAGTTAGTGATTAGTAGGTCGAGTTAGATGTAGTGGGTGGAGTTATAATAGTGTGTGTGTGTGTGTGTGTGTGTGTGTGTGTTACAGTTATCAGTTACTCCTGAAGGATAAGAGGCTGGTGGTTGGAGGTGAGAAGATGAAGTGTTCTGATCTGCTTACAGAACTCGATCCATTAAGGAAACTGTGGCAAGTGGGAAAAACCAAGGTAACACACACACACGCACACACACACACACCCACACACACACACACACACACACACACACACACACACACACACACACTTATGCGCTCCATAAAAAATATCTTACATGCAGACAGAAGTGTGGGATGGCTGTGAAACTCGGTGTGCTGTTCTGTCTCAGGCAGATCTGTACATGATGAAGCTGTGCTCTGATTGGACACTGGGTCTTACTACAAGAGGCCATATAAGTGCTTCCCCTATAGCACTGCCCTATAAAAAGGCTTTCAGAGGTTACTTTTGGGTAGTGTACCTCTTGGTGAGATATTTTATCCAGGTGACAGACTTTGAGAGGGGGAGCAACGTTGGACAGAGAAGCAGGATGGTGGTTTTGATGAATTGCCTCCATCTGGGCCGTTCTGACCTAGCTGTTAGGAGGTGCTGGGAGCAGTGGTTTTATGGGGGCACCCACACACGGTGAACAGGCTCTGGACAGCCCAGACAGACCCCCAGCAGAGAGAACCGTATTGCTGCTCTGATTCTGTATCTCTGTGTAGATGCACTATAAATGGAACGGGGTGTGTGGGATGGGACACACCCAATGGTTACTCCCTTAATAGGGTGTAGGGTACAGAGTGTAATTTGAGACACAGTCATTTTAATTCATTTTGATTGTGGAAACAGTTAAGGGAGATAAAGAGAGATAAGGGGAGAGAGAGAGAAAGAGAGAGAGAGTTCTGTGGTGAGAGAATGTTAGTGAGACAATGAGTGTGTGTGTGGGCGGGGCTTACTCTGTAGCTGGATGTGTGGCTGTGGTGTGTGTGTGTTGAGTTGAAGCTGAGTGAGTTTCAGTGTGTTTCGGTGTTTTGGGTTCTCTCAGGTTTTCCTGAAGGAGGTTCTGGAGCAGAAGCTGGAGAGAGAGAGAGAGCGGGTCAGGAGAAACGCCGCCTCCATCATCACAGCACACATCCTCAGCTACAGAGCCAGGTCAGTGTGTGTGTGTGTGTGTGTGTGTGTGTGTGTATGTGTGAGAGAGAGAGAAACATCACCGCACCAGAGCGGGTACAGCATCTGAGGTGCCTCGGTGGGTGCAGCACTGGTGCCCAATCCCAAACCTCCCCTGGTACTGCAGTACCCCGCTGAGCTGACGGGTGCTGGGAGCCCCGTTCTGGGTTTAATTAAGCAGTAATACATGAGAGGGAGTGCTATAGCCCTACATACCACAGTGCACAATTATTGTTAGATTTTAATGTAAATAGGATAGAAAAAACGTTTTACAATGTTTAGGGGTACTTTAGGGGTGTGTGCCTAAAAGGGACCAGCCCTGCACTTCTTTACACAGCTTTACATGTCTTTATACTTATTTAATTATATTATTAGCTTAGGCTTCTTTACATACCTTTACCTGCCTTTATGCATCTTTCCTTTCTTGTCTTTACACTTCTTTGTAGCGTTACACCTCCTCATGTGGCTTTATGTCTGTGTGTTTTTACATAGACATGGGTATGGCATTACACCTCTGTATAGCGTTACGCGGCTTTACTCTTCTTCCTGTCGTAGCTTTACATTTCTGTGTGTGTGTGTGTGTGGACTCTGCTGAGGGTGTGCATTAAGCGTTGTACCTGTAATGCGGGTTCTGTTCCTCCTAACAGGGAGCAGTACAGGAAGATCCGCTGCAGCACCGTCACCATCCAGAAGAACTACCGCGCCCACTACTGGAGAACCGTGTTCCTGCGCCTCCGCCGCGCCACCGTAACGCTCCAGAAACACCGACGGGGTCAGGTGGTACGGAGAGAGTACCGCCGAATCCGAGAGGAAGAGGAGAGGAGGAGGAAGGAGGAGGAAGCTCTGAGGAAGAAGCAGGAAGAGGAGGAGCTCAGAAAGAGGAAAGAGGAAGAGCAACAGGAAGCTCTACGTAAACAGCAGCAAGAGGAGGAGCTCAGGAGGAAAGAGGAGGAGCAACAGGAAGCTCTGAGAAAGAAACAGGAAGAGGAGGAGCTCAGGAGGAAAGAGGAGCAGCAACAGGAAGCTCTGAGGAAGAAACAGGAAGAGGAGGAGCTCAGGAGGAAAGAGGAAAGTGAGGAGAAAGGATCAGGTTACAGCAGGTACTCAAAATATTCCCTAAATATTCAGACATTCCAGAATATTCCACACCCCTGCTAAAGTCTCCTCTACCTGTCCCAAAATACTCCTAACCCCCCAACAC
>JAJAGP010007449.1:0-13410 GCA_025084515.1 Ancistrus triradiatus | reverse complement strand
TGAAATCTGAAAAAATGAGAACTATCTCCCTTTTACTGGTGTGGTGTCTTTAATCCTATTAATAACTACATGCTGCAATTGTCCTGCTGTTAGATCTCCCATTTTGTTTTTTAAAATTGGCATCAAAGCCTTTATTAATTTTATTCTCTTTTATTATCATTATTAAATTTTATTATTATTTAATTTTATTCTATTTATTTATTTATTTATCTTTTTTCTTTGTTGAAGGTTTAGTTATGACTTGGAACGAATATATCTTAGAGCTAAGCCGATCGGTTGCCCTTCTCTCCTGCAAGCAGACGAATAGAAAGTGAAAGAGAAAGAGAAAGAAAGAGACCGCTCGTCTCTGAGCGAATGCTTTTGTTTCCCATCTAGGCTCCTCCTTCACTACTGGTGGAGCCAATGAAATGTGCTAGAAAGTCCAGGCTCCGCCTCCCTTCTTAGGCAGGAATCTGAAGGTTCCCTAGCCAGGGACCCAGGGGCCCAGGGAGGCGCCATTTTGAACAAAGGACCACGTGGTTAAAACTTCCCATATTGAATTTGCGTTTATAAGTTCCGAAAACCCTAACACAGCATTAGCATTCAAAGAAAAGGTAAGCAAATACTCACAATTAGCCTGAAAACCACTAGGTTTCTCAAAAAGGAGCTTCCAGGGGAGAGTCCACATGCCTGAAAGTAACTCTCAGCCACTTCTATCTAGCATCCTGTATGTATACACCTAGCCCCCCTATCACCCCCTAGCAGATAGGAGGAGGAACAACCCAAAAACATGAACTACAGATAACCAGTTTGGTTACATACCCTGCCCCCCAAGAGTCGACCCAGTCTGACCATAGTACCGCTTAAGGTGCTCTACATGGACGGTGTCGACCTGAGAAGGATTACTAGAGTAAGAAACCTGGTAGTTAATGGGATTGAGTTGCTTGACCACCTTAGCTGGACCTTTCCATTTTTCAGCTAGTTTGGCAGCAAACCCAGAATCGGCTCGAGACAAAGGGTGGGACCTCACGCAAACCAGATCATCTTCCCCAAATTCTTCCATCTTGTGGCAACGGTTGTAGTACCTGGCCTGTATATTTTGCGCTTTCTCCACATTCGCCCGTACCTGCTGAAATAAGTCTTGCCGCCTTTGGATGACTTTGTAGGCTGCCTGCTCTGGGTCAGGTGGTTGGCTCAAAAGTCTTTCCAGTGGTCCTTTGAGCTTCCTCCCCAATGCCACCTCTGCTGGGGTGAAGCCAGTGCTCTCCTGCCATGCAGTGTTAATAGCAAAACGGAACTCTGGGAGCCATTGGTCCCACTGACGGTGTTTGTCCTGAACGGAGGCAGCAATCTTGGTTTTGAGAGTCCTGTTAATTTGCTCAGTCAGGTTGGTTTGTGGGTGATAGGCCTTGGTGAGTCTCTGAACCACACCCCACTGCTGACAGGTGGTATGGAGCAGATGGGAAGTGAACTGGGCTCCTCGATCAGACACCAAATAGGCAGGTGTACCCCACCGGGTAAACACTTCGTTAATTAAAATACGGGCAATCTGGGGTGCTTTGGCTACACGGAGGGGAAACAGCTCAACCCATTTGCTACAGTAATCTACTATGACCAAGAGGTGCTCATTCTGTCGTGGGCTCTTGGGTAGAGGGCCCATAAGATCTACACCTAACATGTACCCAGGCTCCACGACTGGGGTGGACTGTAACAAACCTGAAAGCTTGGAGATCCGAGGTTTGTACTTCTGGCAAATCTCACATCCCCGACAGTACGCCCACACATCCTTTCGCATGGAAGGCCAGTACGTAACCTCCAACAGTCGTAAGGGTTTTCAGTTGCCCCAAATGGCCACTTAATGGATTGTCATGGGCATATTGAAGGAAAGCCTTCCGAAATTAGTTCGGGACCACCACTTGACAAGTCTGGCCCTGATGTTGTTTGGGTATTGCCCTGAACAAAACATCATTCTTAAAAAAAAAAGTGGATCCAATCCTCCCTTGCTTTTGGGTTCTTGGCCTCTTCTCGCAGTGGCTGGAGGGTATCATCTACCTCCTGCTCCCTGGCAATTTCTGCCCAATCTACTGGCAAACCTTCCATCACCGATCTGACTGCCTGGTAAGTGGCCAGCATACCCTCCGCTTCATTGGTGTGGATGCGTGAGAGAGTGTCTGGCACAATGTTACACTTTCCTTTGCGATAACGGATAGAGAAGTCGAAGCCTTGCAACCGTATGGCCCACCGGGTCAACCTTGAAGATGGTCTAGGATGGTGAAAAACCCATGTGAGCGCTGCATGGTCTGTGACTACTTGGAAGTGTCGTCCCTCTAGGTACACCCTCCACTTCTCGACAGCCCATACTACAGCCAGGAACTCCTTCTCGGACGTGGAGTAAATTCTTTCCGCTCCTCGTAGGAGTCTTGAAGCATAAGCAATGACATGCTCTTGCTCATTGATTTCTTGAGAGAGGACAGCACAGAGCCCCTCCTCACTGGCATCAGTTTGTAGTTGGAATGGTTTACTGAAGTCCGGAGGAATTAGGACTGGTGCGCTGATCAATGCCTGTTTGATGTCCTTGAAAGCTTTTGTACATTCCTCAATCCAGGCCCAGGTAGCGTTCTTCTTCTTCAGGGCATTCAGACTGGCAGCTCTTTCAGCAAAGTGGGGAATAAACCGGTGGTACCACCCAGCCATCCCCAAAAATCTCTGCACCTCCTTGACAGACTGAGGTTGAGGAAAGTCCTGCACTGCCTTCATCTTGTCGAGGTCTGTGCTTATGCCTTCCCTAGAGATCCTGTTACCTAGAAACGTGAGGAATGTTTGTAGCAAGTTGCACTTTTTCAGGTTCAGTGTTAGTCCTGCTCGATAGAGACGCTCGAATACATCTTGGAGATGACAGAAATGTTGGTGAACAGAGTGAGAATAGACAACGATGTCATCTATATAAACAAAACATGACTTCCCCTTCAGGTCCCTTAAGACTGTTTCCATCAAGCGTTGAAATGTCACGGCAGCATTCTTCAGGCCAAAAGGAAGGACCAGAAATTCATATAATCCCTCACAAGTGACAAATGCAGACTTTTGGATACTGTCCCTCTCCAGAGCAACCTGTCAGTATCCACTCCTCAAGTCGAGGGTGCTGAAAATAGTCGCTCCATGAAGGGACTCTAGGATTTCCTGTACCTGTGCCATTGGGTAACCATCAAGGTGGGTTTTGGTGTTCAGTCTACGATAGTCCACAAAAAACCTAATGCCCCCATCCTTTTTTGGAACTAAAACCACAGGAGCAGCCCATGGGGATGTAGATGGCCTGATTATACCTTTCCAGATCATGTCCTCGATTTCCCTTTTGATGAATTGTTGCTTCTCTATAGAAACTCGGTAGGGCCTTTGTCGGACAGGGAGTTCATCAGTGGTGGTGATACGTTGGAGAACCTTTGTTGTTCGTCCCACCTTGGTTGAACACACAGATGGCCATTGGTGTAACAACTTCTCCAGCTGCTGCTTGTGACGATCTGAACCATCAGCCTTGGCTAACAAACTTTCTACCTGTCATTGTAGCTCTGTATCAAGGGCTACTCTGACTGTCTGGGCAATGTAGAGATGTATGTTGGCTGCAGTTAGTTGTTCATTTGTAATGATGTCAGTTGCGTAGAATCGGGCCTTGAACCCTCCAGGCAGACAATAAGTGGCATCCTGGAAATCTATGTTGAGGCCAAATGAGTGGAGGAAATCTAGACCAACAATGAGTGGAAATGCTAAATCCCCATGGCCCATGATGTAAAACGGGTGGTGCTTGCGATGGGTATATAGCTGACAGTCAAACTCCACTCGACCTCTGGCCACTCTGGCCTGTCCGTCAGCCAGGAGAAAACATTGCTCTTCGCATGGCATCCATACCTCCTTCTTTCCCTTCAGTGCTTCCCACAGAAACTCCTGCATCATAGAATAGGTACTGCCAGTATCCACCAAGGCTGTAACCTCACGACCTCTAACAAATAGTGGCAATGTCAGCATTCCAACCGGTGCTGGTGCAGGCTGGAACACACTGCTGTGTGCGGGGTTCTGAGTTGAGCCTTTCCGGCTGGGCTTGGAGATCTGCTGTCTGTTCACCACAGCATCCTGCTGTACTTGGCTCCAGTAACTCTTCGCAGCGGACAGGTCCCTCTCCACCAATGTTCCAACTCTCACCAGTTTGTCCATGGTCTTGACTGTCCCTCTCAGTAGACTTGCCAACCGTGGATTGCAGTTCCTCAAAATAGCCTGGAGTAGATCCCTTTCGGTCATATCCTCTCTCCATTTTAGGCATAGAGCACGGTACTGAAACGTGAAGTCTCTGATACTTTCCTGGGGTCCTTGTCTTCGGTCCCTCAGCCGACATTCAGCCTCAGCTTCATAGTCCTCTGACAAGAATGAGCGAAGAAAGACAGCTTTGAACTGTGCCCAAGTCCTGACCGCTTTCTTCTCTGCCTTCCACCAATCTTTAGCTGTACTTGACAGAAGAGAATTGAGGGCAGCCAATACCTCCATGTTGCTCAGAGGTCGGATAGCCAGAAACTCCTCACACTTCTCAATAAATGCCAACGGATCTTGCTCTTCACTGATGCCTCCATATCTGGGGAACTCCAGCTTAATGCACGGACTCAATGGTGCAACAGCTGAGCTGTCTGCTGGCGTTCTTCTGGGATGCCTGCCACGATGTGGGCTGATGATCGGGGAGTAGAGGCTAAGGGGATTAGAGTCTGAAACCTTTTCTCCAGCTGCTTGTCTCTACAGGCAAAACATTCCAGCACCGTCTTTCCCAGTTCTTGTACCTCTAGGTCTATCACCTTCTTTAGCTTCTCATTTTGCCACTGCAAATGTTAAGAGAATCTCTGTTCTATGGCTCGGTCATTCTGTTCCAGTTCATCTTTCATAGCCCTGAGTGCCTCTCTCAGTGCCACCTGAGCAGCTGTGTAGCTCCTGCAACTTGTTTTCCAGACTGTAGACTCTCTCCTCCATAACCTGAAGACGCTCTGTCAGGCTGGATGAAATGCTGTCCTCAGGAAGTGGAAGTGGAAGTGGAGGTGGAAGTGGCCATTTGAGTGCTTCCTCCTGGCCAACTGAACTATGATCCTCCTCCTCCTCATCTGACCCAATGTACAGGTGGCTCAAGGTGTCAATGACCATACTGACTTCGTCCCTTCGGGTGACGAAAGGTTCAGTTGTGTAATCTAGTGAGGGTGAGGTCTTAGCCCCCGTCTCCAACAGCTGGGTTGCCATAGCACACCTGACACTGACAAACATCGTTAGCGACAATAGCAAATCAACCAGAAATGGTCGCTGTGCAGGCGCCACTTTGTAACTATTCGCCTAGCGAACTCACTAGGTAAGCAGCTACAAAAATCATGAAGATGGTACCATCTGGGAACTGAGTAAATGCTATGGTGTTTAGTGATGTAGAGAGGTAAGATAAAGAAAAATGACCAATAGAACAATGATGAGGCAGAAAGGAACCGTATCAACATTTATATCCAAACAATAATAACCCAAAGAAGAAAAATATTTAGAAAATGCCATAGATCATCATAAAGGCAAACATTCAACAAACACTCCCCAAATTACCAAACATTCCCTGTGTTTTGCAGAGAGTCGATGTCCATAGATGTCCATATTCCTATGTACGTGTACTTACATTTCGGTATAATACTGAAAGAACAAATAGCTTGGTCCCACCCGATAAATAGCAGCAAAGGAAGAGATGGAACTTAGGATGAAGAGAAGAGTCTTACAAACTCCGCAATCTCAAACCATCCTCAGCTCCACCATAAAGGCTGTAGTGTTCAAGTAATACAAGAATCTCCTTCTGCATCAGAATGTAAAAGGGAGTCCCAAACCATTTTTACCATAGCACTAGCATTTTAGCATTAGCAGCAAACATTAGCATTTCAGCAGCAACATTAGCATTTTAGCAGCAGCATTAGCATTCAAAGAAAAGGTAAGCAAATACTCACAATGAGCCTGAAAACCACTAGGTTTCTCAAAAAGGAGATTCCAGGGGAGAGTCCACATGCCTGAAAGTAACTCTCAGCCACTTCTATCTAGCATCCTGTATGTATACACCTAGCCCCCCTATCGCCCCCTAGCAGATAGGAGGAGGAACAACCCAAAAACATGAACTACAGATAACCAGTTTGGTTACACTTTTCTGTTTCTCTTTGTTCGCACTAACACACAGCCCTAATAAGCCTTATAATAAGTGTATTGATAATGCAGCTCAGTGTTCTGGCTTCTCGCGCTGCACGTCGCATTCTATGCTTATAATTTTACGTGGCTTTTTTATTTCTATTTGTTCGCACTAATAAGCCTTATAATAAATGTATTGATAATGCAGCGCGCTATGTTCCGGCTTCTCGCGCTGCACATTGCATTCTATGCTCATGCTTATACATGGCTTTTTTATTTCTCTTTGTTGGCGCTGACTCACAGCCCGAATAAGCTTTATAATAAGGTGCATTGATTATGCGATGCGCTGTATTTCGGCTGCACAGCGGACTTTATGCTTGTACTTACTATGTGACTTTTTGTTTCTCTTTGCACGCTGACACGGTCCTAATAAGCCTTATAATAAATGTACTGATGATGAACTATTTTTCGACATCTGGTGCTTACGGAGGCAGCTGCACAGCGCGCACAAAACGGCATAAACGTATGTGATTACCCGATCATATGTACAACCATGAAGTGTGTTGCGCGAGCAAGCATGGTGATGACGAAAGCATGATGAAAGCGCGCCGGAGCATTTCTGTGTGAGGCTAGTGAGAGTGCGGGCCAGAGGGCGTTTGTCCCCCCTCCCCATTCGGACTCTGGCCCGGTTCAGGCAAACGTGCCTAGTGTGAGTACACCCTTAGTCTTGGTCATCCCAAGGTTTCTTCCTGGTAAGGTTTGGGGAGTTTTGCCACGGTCGCATCAGGCTTGCTCAATTAGGGCTTTGAGCCAATATATTTGTAAAGCCGCTTTGAGACAATGCTGTGTTGTAAAAAGCTCTGTATAAATAAATTTGACTTGACTTGACCTTGGACTATAGCGCCAGGCAGAGTCTAGGACTATAGCGCCAGGCAGACACAGATACAGCTTTCAAGCTTTCCTTTATCTGAAACAGCAAGATACAGGTGTGAAGATAGTGTTAACCTTCACTGGGCATTCCCGAAGCTCATGTTCTGCTCTGGTCAAGTCTTGATGGACAGTCCCATCTGGGGTGCCGAATTGTGGTGGAAAGCGGAGAATATACCTCACTTACTACAGACTGGAGAGAAGCTGGTCAGTGAGATGAGAGAAAAGACACAAGATAATAGTTATATCATTACTCATCTGAAGGTTTATTGATGAAGGGATCATAATTATACATGGTTCAAAGACGGAGTAGTCCCCTGATACGATTTACGATTGGTTCAAAGTGGTGATAAGTATAGATAACGTATATGCAGCTTAGGTAAGGGGGGGTGAAAATGGAGTGGTTCAGGGCATTATCACAAAGAATTATGGAGACAGGCCCCAAAGTTGGCTCTGTGATGTTGAGGAGACAAAGAACTTCTGGTGCTGAGATGACACCATTCTTGAGTTACGAACATTAGCTTGAAGTCACATATGAACTGTCACATATGCCACGTACACAGTAATTTCACATTTTCTATTACAGTAGTTATTAAAAATGTGGGTTAAAGAGTCTCAGCATTCAATTATCTATTTTTTATACCCAAAACATTAATAATTATCTCCTATTAATACATTTCTCTAGCTCAGAGGTTCGTACTGACATGCAAACTCAGTGTATATCATACTAACAGGGTTATTCTAATAATGTATGAATAAATACAAATAATGTAAACTTACAGAATTGATACTGAAATGTTGCACCGTGATGGTAACTAGTGTTGGCCTCTGGAGAAGTTCTGTGTGTAGCTCCCTGGATGGATCTACAAAGTTCTCTAGTTACACAGCTTTATACTGTTCAGATGCCTTTGATGTATTATATTTGTTCCCTAACATGTCAAAAGGCAAAGCTACTAGCTGAGTGTCTTGATGCATGCTCAATGATCCAGGTAAGAAAATCCAAGAAGTTGAATCTGTTCATCTGGACATAGATTTGTCCAGATGAACAGACTCAACTTCTTGGACTACTAGCTGAGTGTTAGCTGACTGTAACAATATGTTATTTGAGATTGGAAGACCCCATGCTGTTGGGAATGACTGTACCTCTGGTTTGAGGAAGTGACACTCTCAGTCCAGGCAAATGGTGTCTCATATGGTCAAAAGTGAGTGTTCGTTCTGTGCATTACGGTCTAAGCATTGTACACCATCTTGTTTCATCATCTTGGTCTCCATGAAATATGGATTCCATAGATACCAAACATGACATACTTCTAACCTTTGTACACTAACACATTTACCACACAATATTACAGGCCTTTAATTATAAGAACATTACATTTTTCCTACAGAACCACTTCCTGTGTGCTGGTCTTTGTGCTGTTACTCTTCATCCTGCTCTTAATGTTAGATGCTGGAATACAGAAAATAGAACAGAAGGATCAGACAGATTACATGTTTATCACCATCAGTTACCTCACACCTCACAACCACAATCACACTACATCTACCACCACACATCCACATCATGCAGTATCACCATGTGATGCAGCTCAGCAGCAGCCTGAACAAACTACAGCCGTGTCTCAGCATCCAGAGGATTAACATCAGTTCTATTCAGTTCTATCAGAGCTGCTGCTGTGGGATTGGGTTCTATCAGACATGTAGCTACAGATACAGGTGGGTTATAAAGGTGTGGAAGGTGGGAACAATACCAACGACACCACTTAAACAAGGGGCCTAAAGGGGGCAGTGTGTCACCCCATCAGGGGGGCAACATTCCTACTGATAAATATAAGTGGATCCTAAATCAGTAACTCACTGTAATGTCTCCAGGTTACAGTTTGGATCCTTCTGTAGATCAGACAGAAGCTTCACTCCTGATTCTCCTGGATTATTGTAGATCAGATCCAGTTCTTTCAGGTGTGATGATTGATTTGATTTCAGAGCAGAAGCCAGATCACAAAATCCTTTATTGGTTGTACTGCAGAAACACAACCTAGAGAGAAATAAAATAAAAAATGAAAAACTCTTAATACTTGCATATCAATAACACACACATACTTGTCTTGCTATTCTTGTGAGGACTTTCCATTGACATGAATGACAATGATGGATTACTGCAGCTAATTAATGCTACACCTACCCCTAACCATAACCTCAGTAACCAAAAGCAAGTCTTTGGCTCTTTTAGTTTTAAAATGCAACTACAACTGTTGCTGTAAAAAAGCAGTAAAGTGAGGATCAGAAAAACGGTCCTCACAAGTATAGAAAAACAAGGTACACACACAAACACAAACAGAAACAACGCACAGTTCAGTGGATGTTGAGTCCATGTGATTATCCAATCAGCAGTGAGCAGCTTCAGTGCTGATGTGATTATAACGTAATAAACAGTGAAGTGGAGATGAACCACTGCTGCTTTTTCTGATTAACTGAAGTGCATTAGGGTTGGTGATGAAACAGAAGCTCCACTGTGCATAATTCACATTTTATTCGACCATGACTCCATGACTTTAGTTTCGCTCTTAGATTTATCATCATACCCGGCCACTTAATGTCGATGTGCATACTTCACATTCTATTCGAACTTTGACTCCATGACTTTAGTTCGCTCTTAGATTTATCATCTACGCCGCCCAAGGAGGTTGGGTCCCTTTTTGAGTCTTGGTCCTCCCAAGGTTTCTTCCTAGAACTAGGGAGTTTTTCCTTGCCACTGTCGCTAGTCTTGCTCAATTTGGGATTGGACGTAGTTATTAGGAGATAATCTAAACTTGTAAAGTTGCTTTGAGACAATGCTCCATTGTAAAAAGCGCTATATAAATAAATCTGACTTGACTTGACTTGAGAAGCCACACAGCTGGATGGTTAATTCATCAAATGATCAAATAATCTCTACTGCTGAAATTATGAACCCGTGATCCAAAAGGAAAGGAATCAATTTTACGTTAAGCTTTTTTCTTACCATTTAAACCTATTTTACTTATCATGTTCATCATAAGCTTTTCCAAGTTTTTTTTTTTAAGAAAAAGTGCTGCTAACAGGACCTGGAGTCTGAGAAATGTGTGGAGGAGCTAACTGAGGCAGCTGAGAGAGCTCATTATACTCACTAGGATTAAATTCTTCACATTTCTACAGGTTCTACACATTATCATTAACATTTACATTTTACATTTACAGCATTTAGCAGACGCCCTTATCCAGAGCGACTTACAATTGGTACAGTCTTACAATCCAAGCAATTGTGGGTTAAGGGTCTTGCTCAAGGACCCAACAGTGGCAGCTTGGCAGAGGTGGGATTTGAACCCTGGACCATAGTCCAGTACCTTAACCACTAGGCTACCACAGTCCCATTATCACAAGGAAACCTGCTTTTTTTTACAGAAACTGCAACTTTCCTTTGAATACCCAAAAGTGGTTAAGGTTATGTGTAGCATTAATTAGCTCCAGTAATCATTTTATCAATGGAAAGTACTCATAAAGTTATGATTACTGAGATTCTCTGTGTGTGTGTGTGTGTGTGTGTGTGTGTGTATGTGCCTGTATGTGCCTGTGCCAGTGCAATTGCCTCGTTGGAGTGATCAATTAGAGGTAAATCCATCGTATAATCCACTCTCGACATCATATTTTACCGCTTATGAAGCTGAAAACGTGATTTTGAAATTGCCTAATAATAAAGCGAGTGGTGCTGATGGGATAACGTATGAAACTCTTAAAACTACAAGGCAGCAATGTGTTCCTGTTCTGGTGAATATATTTAATACTTGTTTGTGTAATGGAAAAGTGCACTAGTATAGATTCCAAAAAAAGACAATGTACCAGAGGATCCATCTACTTGGAAGGATATCAGCTGTGTATAAGGTCTTTATGAAATGTTTGCTTGAAAGGATACTTCCATGGCTTGTTGATACGGGAATTCTTTCAAGTAAACAGAAAGCCTATATAGAGCGCCAAGGCATGAATGAGCATGTATTCTGTTTAAAGACTGGTGTTGATGATTTTAAATATGAATCAGCTAAGTTATTTATGGTTTTTTTGGATTTTAAAGATGCTTTTGGAACATTGTCACATAATATTATGATTCATGCTTTGGAAGAAATACAGCTCCCTAAGATGTATGTGGATATAGTGAGAGATGTTTATAAGGATTCTTGGTTACAAGTTATCTGTGGTAAACACCTCACTAATCCCATACCATTGGGCGTTGGAGGTAAAACTGGATGTCTTTGGAGTGCTGTAAATTTTGTTTTGACTATTAAGTCCTGGCTTAAGTGGTTATGTATGTACGCTCCGCTTCAGCTTCTGTCTCCTAATCCAGTTCAAGGTTATGCTGATGATGTAGTATTTGCATCCAGAGATGAGAATGTAATTAAAAATATTTCTTGTTGTCTACATTTTTAAGATGGTCAGGTTTAGAAGTGAAGCATACTAAATGTGCAGTGTTTTATGAGAGGAGGAGTGGAGGAAACCGGTGGTATAGATCTAAGACAGATAAACCCCCTGGTTTTTCAGTTTTGAATCAACCAATTCGAGTTTATGATAGACATGAGACTTACAACTATTTGGGTCACAAAATTAATGTTGCAGGAGATTGGAGTTATCAAGTGGAAGAAATGGTTTATGAGTTTAAA
This sequence comes from Ancistrus triradiatus, assembly GCA_025084515.1. NCBI lineage: Eukaryota > Metazoa > Chordata > Actinopteri > Siluriformes > Loricariidae > Ancistrus > Ancistrus triradiatus. Next base: position 1,672 of record JAJAGP010007449.1, on the reverse strand, counting down.
TCTAGATTAGAGCTGATTGATGCATCCCCTCTCCCTATAGTAATGAAATTAGAAGCAATAGGAAATATTGCATTGGCCAAAATTCAACATTTGTTTGCCAATATTCATATACCTCAACATGCTCTGCAAGAAATGGATGCTAAAACTGTGCAAGTTGTGCGGAAATGGCTTAAGCTAAATATGCACTCAACCAGATGCTTCATGTTTCAAAAGTCGGAAGGATGGAGGTTTGGGGATTCCAAATTGTATGTGGTTATATACTGCCACCTGACAAGCACATCTTATCAATATGCTGAATAATGATGATAAGTTTGTTTGGGAAATGGCAAGAGCCTCTCTACTTTAAATGAATGAATGCATGTACCCTAATGCTGAAGCACATACCGTATTACTCCGCGATGTTCCTGACTACGGTGGCCGTGAGCTTCGTAACCTACCAAGACCATGCTAAAACATTTTGACAGATTTATGAGTGCCGTGTACCATCTACAATCGGTTCTATGTCAGAAGGCTCAACCAGAATTAATTCATACATTAGACGCACTGCATTTAAAGGCGCACTGTCGATTTTTTAGAAAATCAAAGGATTTTAAGTGCGCCTTTTGGTCCGAAAAATACGGTACCTCAAAGATTATGAAGTATCAAGCCTTGATCAGTATAATCGAAAACTTAGGTTTAAGTGTCAACTTATAGTCCTGGTGTTTGGAAGTCTTGGACATGTGCACAGATTGGCAGTACGTGGTCTTTGTCGTGGAGGTTTTAATAAAGTAAAAGCTAAACAGGTAGTAAAATATTGTTCTGTATCAGCGATTATTGGAAGTCTGCATATTTGGAAGAGGCGTTGTTTTCTTTATCCTTGTTTAAACTGATTAAATGTTTTCTAATTAATAATGTGATTAATGAATTTTTTGGTGAGCAATGAACTGTGTATCATGTTGGATGTATTTTAACAAATTTCTTCCCTGATGAAATAATTTATTTTATATTTGGAAACAAATAAAGTATACAAATGTGTGTGTGTGTGTGTGTGTGTGTGTGTGTGTGTGTAAGATCTCACCTCAGTATCTGCAGCTTACAGTGTTTATTCTCCAGTCCGGCAGAGAGCAGCATCACTCCTGAATCCTGCAGCTTATTATCACTCAGGTCCAGCTCTCTCAGTCTGGAGGAGTTTGAACTGAGAACTGAGGACAGAGCTGCACAGCTTTCCTCTGTCAGATCACACCAACTCAGCCTGATAGAGAAATGAAGATTAGATCAGATCACTGTATCAGCTTCTTCCCTAGGGCTGTGGCCTCCACCACACCACACTGACTGATATAACTTCTCACACCATCCTAACATGCCAGACATTCCGCATATTTTGCACATATGCACAGTCACTTCACACAGCAATCCATTTGCTACCTAGACACCCATCCCAAGAGACTGCTTTCTGGTGCACTGCCCACACTTTGCACACATGCACGGACACTTTTATTGAAACTGTGTCTGTTACCCGCATCTGCGCTAAACGTAAACGCTCTCAAAAAGTCTGTTTTAATAACCTCATTAGTATAAACACAGATAGCTGCAAAAGAAATAACAACATTAGACTAAAGCTAGGACTACTTAACATTAGATCACTTACAAACAAAGCAGTAATTGTCAATGAAATGATCACTGATAAACGCTT
>JAJAGP010007448.1:7500-13413 GCA_025084515.1 Ancistrus triradiatus | reverse complement strand
CTCTTTTTTATGGTGGAGACATGAACACTGACCTTAACTGAGGCAAGTGAGGCCTGCAGTTCTTTGGATGTTGTTGTGGGGTTTTTTGTGACCTCTTGGATGAGTCGTCGCTGCGCTCTTGGGGTAACTTTGGTCAGCCGGCCACTCCTGGGAAGGTTCACCACTGTTCCATGTCTTTGCCATTGGTGGATAATGGCTCTCACTGTGGTTCTCTGGAGTCCCAAAGCTTTAGAAATGGCTTTATAACCCTTTCCAGACTGATGGATCTCAACTACTTTCTTTCTCAATTATTCCTAAATTTCTTTGGATCTCAGCATGATGTGTAGCTTTTAAGGATCTTTTGGTGTACTTCACTTTGGCAGGCAGGTCCTATTTAAGTGATGTCCTGATTGAGAACAGGTGTGGCAATAATCAGGCCTGGGTGTGGCTAGAGACAGGAACTAGACTGTCAGGTGGCTAGAAACTCAGATGTGATAAACCATAGTTAAGTTATGTTTTAATAAGAGGGGAATTACTTTTTCACACAGGGGCATGTAGGTTTGGATTTTTTTCGCCCTTAATAATAAACACCTTCATTTAAAAACTGCTTTTTGTGTTGTCTTTGATTAATATTTAAATTGGTTTTATGTTCCAAAACACTTGTGTGACAAACATGCAAAAAAATAGGAAATCAGGAAGGGGGCAAATACTTTTTCACACCACTGTATATATGCAGGAGTTGTCCTCATTTTGGAGTCAACTATTCTCCAAGTTATTTGACACTACTGTAATTCAAACAAACTTTGGAAGATATGCCAGGAAAGAATATTTTTTCAGCCAACCTTTTGTAAACACCTCGAGGATGTTATTGGGACTTGAACTGGCAGTAGGTTTTATGGTGAGAAGAGCTAAATATAGAGTTTTCTGGCAACCAGTCCTTAAGGTGGGCTTTGAAAAAAAGATGATTATAGAGAATCCCCATTGATTTCATTGACGTGCACTTAATCTGATAACTGCAGAAAATCTAATTTTGCCAGTAATCTGATACACTAGTGTACATGCACATGGGTAATCAGATAATGGGAAACCTCTGGTTTACATGTTTCAGGTAATAATTGGATTTCTAATTTGCAACCAGCCAATAATCTCACAGAAGCATGTGACATAAGCTTCAGATAATATTAAATAATGAAATTCTTAATTTTCTCAAGCATCTATATGTTTCAGAGTCTCCACAAAATGGTCGATAGCGATTTAGCGGACACCGAGGTTGCCAGATTAATTCCACGAGAGTAACCGGGTCTGTGGAAACAAGCCCAAAAGAGGCAAAGTGACTAAGACAAAAATGACATGGCAACCGTGTTGCAATATATCGTGTTAAGTTTGAGAAAACTGTTAGAAGTTGCTCTATTGAAATTTAGTTACTGACATAAAATCCAGCTCTCTTTATCTGATTTCTAAATGAGTACATTTACACCCACTTAAATATCCACTCATAGTTACATTTCTGCAAGTGCTCATGTACACAGCATAGTCCGATCTTGAAATTAGATTAAGAAATCTGATAGACTGCTGGATTTTAACTCAGTAATAGGATTTCTCATAGCATGTATATAACCCGATTTCAACAGGTTGTCTGTCTGTGCATGCACGCAGGTCTAACCAACGAGGTTGCCAGGTCTGCTTATTCTAAAGACTTGGTCTTATTTGGGCTCCTTTTCTGTTGACTGTGGAGTTTTTTTTTTTGTTGTTTTTTTTTCTTGCGGGATCTGGCAACCCTAGAATGAAACGTGCCATGGAATTAAAGGCAGCAAAACAGCTGTCGAACACTCTGTATGTACTCGAGAAAATGAAGAATGTGATATATTTTATTTATTTACTTATTTTTTTATTATTGGAGTTAAGTCTACATCACACACTTCTGTTTGATTATTGGCTGGTTACTAAGATTGATTGCCTGAACCATGTAAACTTTACCATTATCTGATTACTATAATTGCATGTATGTTCCTCAATCGGATTCCTGGCAAAATCTGATTTTCTGCAGATTATTAAGTGCATGTAAATCCTGCACTATATTGTTAGGCTTCATGTCAACATGGACTCCAAGAAGGACCATGGTATTTCAGATGAAAATCTGCCTACGTCTGTTAAACCGCTACAACTGGGCCGTGGTTAAAACTTTCAGCAGGACAAAGATCCAAAACATATGTCCAATAAAATGGATGAGTGACCAAGAAATGAAGCCTTGAATATGTCCATCCCAATCGTCTGGCCTAAACCTGTTTGAGAACATGTGGAGTGAGGTTAAAAGGAGAGTCCTTAACAGAACCCTGGAGGATCTGGTCAGATTCTATGTTGAGGAATCTTCTGATTCATTGCTTTCTATTCTCCAATCTCATTAAGCATTGCAGAAGACTCTGTCGTGTTCTGTTGGCTATTTGAGGATGCACAAAAAGTACAGTTTACTTCCAGAGCCCTGGTTTTGAGCAGCCACAGTTCAGCTGTATTGCACGACACAGCTTGTTGTGCGTATGGTTTGTCTGGTGATATAATGCTTCAGAAGTTTGGTATTATGGCTTAGTTACAGTATGTTCATACCTGTTGCTACAGCAAACCTTTAATTCACTACCCTATACTCAGCACAAATGACCAGCTTGCATGGCGGGTCAGTTATCAAGGACAGACATGCTCTTTGTGCCTCAGTCTCAGTTCTCATATCATGTTATGCTTTATTGAGCATTTTTCAATGACAGTAGTTAAATGTATTCTGCTTTTCTGGAAGTAGCTTAAGTTGCAGGACATTTCAAAGGTAGTGATGGTAGTAACTAACATTTTCTCTAAAATGTTAGTCTTACTGTTTTATTATATTATATACAAATATGTTCTCTTTGTTATTTAAACTATTACATTTTACAGCATTTAGCAGACGCCCTTATCCAGAGTGACTTACAATTGGTACAGTCTTACAATCCAAGCAATTGTGGGTTAAGGGTCTTGCTCAAGGACCCAACAGTGGCAGCTTGGCAGAGGTGGGATTTGAATCCTTGACCTTCTGGTCCAGAGTCCAGTACCTTAACCACTAGGCTACCACAGTCCCATTACTATGGACTTATTAGATAACTTGGTTAATTCTTAGATGTATAATTTGGGGATGCACGGGAAAAAAATATTTGGCCCAAAACCGAACAAAATGAAACATAATGCCGAATACCGAATGTTTTTTTTTTTCGCAGATTAGGCATGAATAAACATGGGACAAGAAAAATGTTCCTTTTTGTCAAGGAATGGTGAAAGTTGGATGAATATGTAGAAGACTAAAAAATAAAATACAGTGATTGAATTACATTGCACGTGTTGCTCTGTGGTGTTAAATATGTATGTAATTATTTAAATGTAATTATTATACACTTCACATAATATATTGACTCTCGCTAGTGTTAATCAATTATTCGCTGGTTGCGATTTGATTGCATCATCAAAACGTAATTGTTCGGTATCAATTATTCTGACTTTTCACTTATTGTGCTACAAGTCCTTTTTTTTGCCTTTTTCGACCGAATAATTTCGGTTGCCAAATATTTGGTGCATCCCTAATATCATCCTTTTTGAGTCATGGTCCTCGAGGTTTCTTCCTTATAACACTTAGGGAGTTTTTCCTTGCCACTGTTGCCATAGGATTGTTTAATTTGGGACTAGCCCTATAAATTACATGATAATCTAAAATTGTAAAGCTGCTTTGAGACAATGCTCCATTGTTAAAGGCGCTATTGAAATAAATCAAATTTGACCTTGCTTGTGTTCAGTCTTGTATGAGCAGCCATAGGTGTACAATTAGATTTCTCCATTTGAACCCAGTTTCTCTCAGGGTTGTGTTCCGTTTTCAGCTCTGGCTGCTCATTTTGGGATCTTGCTGTTTGTAGTGCTTCTTTGTGGCAGCATGTGTTGTTAAAAGTGCTGTATGAATAAAATAGGATTTAGTATATGCGTGTTATTGCTCTGAACTCCAAGCTAAACCACAATTCAATGCGGATGTGGGACTTTATTTCTATTACTATTGCTCCAACCTCACAAAGTTGGCAGTTTAGCCATTACAGCGTGGAGCTCTCGGGTTAACCGACGTTAACGTCATCCATCACGGCCTCCTGGGGAGACCACTAATTCCACTTAATTACTGAGTGCACCCTCATTCAGCAAACTAAGTATCTGGACTGAGCAACAGCATGGTATTATAGCGAAAAATCCGACTTTAGTTAAAAAGCACTACCATTTTTCCTTCAGTCTCAGCTGACATGACAGACTTGCTAGTTGCTCCATGCGATGTGTAATCCTAAAACAGCGTATTTGTAGGAGTACAATGCTTCCAGGCTATATTTAAAAGTAGGTTTTTTTTTTGTTTTGTTTTTATTGTTTGTTCTGCTGTTGGCTAATCAAGGTTTATCCAAACCGCAAAAACACAGCGTGTTTATCTTTCTCTTACCAGGGTGGCATTTTAACACTGGCGCATGTAATTGCAGAGTAAGTTCTGTCCTCCGGTAACACTTTCTCACAAGTGTTTAGCTGTTGGCGTGCAGAGAAAGTGGTTGTGTTGGTTGAAGTGATAGCGACAGCTCGCATTGTATTCTTTCAGCAGGTCGAAAGGTTGGATGATTCATAGGTAGCTGTCAAAGCAAAGCACTATCCACGTCAATATTTCTTTTTAGTAGCCTTTATTGTAACTAAGACCATAGATATGGTGATGGTATATTTTGATAAAGCAAGAAGCAGCAGGTCAGGCTTTACTCTGATTTTTATCACGGTTAAGGGTGTTTTAATGCTGCAAGGTGCCTAACACCACCTTACCGATAGTAAAATCATGGTAACCTATGACAAAAGCAATTTGATGCAACTCTTGTGTACAAGATTCGATTCAAATGGAAAACAATGCACATCTTCCTTAATACGTTTTTAAACAAAAACAATTCGAGTCCCCTGCAATTAAAATAGTGGTGCTTGAAAGTTTAATTCTTTAGAATGTTCTATATTCCTGCATGAATATAGAAAAATGTCATCAAATTTTCTGATTTTTCAAATGAGAGACAAATATTATACTTGGTGTTTTATTTATTGAGAAAAATGATCCAATATTACATATTAGTGAGTGAGAGGCTCACTATGGGACTGTGGTAGCCTACCGGGTAAGGTACTGGACTCTGGACCAGAAGGTCCAGGGTTCAAATTCCACCTCTGCCAAGCTGCTACTGTTGGGTCCTTAAGCAAGACCCTTAACCCACAATTACTTAGATTGTAAGACTGTACCAATTGTAAGTCACTCTGGATAAGGGTGTCTGCTAAATGCTGTAAATGTAACACCTGACTCTAATTTCACCTTCAAATGAACTGCTCATCCTAGAGGTTCACATACTTTTGCCACTCACTAATATGTATATTATAAATATTGGATCCTCAATAAATAAATGACCAAGTATAACATGTTTGTCTCATTTGTTTAACTAGGTTCTCTTTATCTGCTTTTAGGACTTGTGTGAAAATCTGATGATGTTTTAGGTCATATTTATGCAGAAATATAGAAACTTCTAAAGGGTTCACAAACTTTTGAGCACCAGTGTAAATCTACAAACAGAGGTTTAAAATTGTAAATAAAGTGCTGTATTGTAGCTTCGCCCCATCTTAAATCCATGGTTCCCAACCTGGGCTCCGGACCTCCCTCAGGGACCTTCACGCTACAAGCTCTTATTAAACTCCCCTTTATACTCATTAGAACCCCATACTGATGTCATGTGATGATTCCGACATCTGGTTAGACCGTGGTCTGTTGAGATAGAGGTTCTTCTGTAAAAGCACTCGAGTAGGAAATGAACCCTCGTTAATTCTCTGATAAATGTGACCTGTCCGTACAGACAGCCAGTGTGGTTAGGACTCCACAGCCTCATC
>JAJAGP010007448.1:0-2500 GCA_025084515.1 Ancistrus triradiatus | reverse complement strand
CTCTCTCTTTCTTTCCTCTCTTTCTTTTCTCCCTCTCTCTTTTTCTCTTTTTCTTTCCTCTCTCTTCTCTCTCTCTGCCTCTCTCTCTCTCTCTCTCTCTCTCTCTCTCTCTCTCTCTCTCTCTCTCTCTCTTTTTCTGTATATGTATGTATATATATATATATGTGTATATGTATAAAACTATATATCATAGCGTAGCGTGCCTTTTCACCTACAGTTCTTAATTGATTATTGTTTCGACCACGGCTACATTTCCCAGCGCTCATCACTCATGGTGGGAGACTGAGAGAGAGCATCGTATTGTGTATCGCATGCCTGGGGAAAAATCGAAATTCAGAATACTATTTCTACTGAATATGTATTTGTTTGTTATCGGATTAGCATCGTCAAGTTGAAACACTAAGTCGGGCCTTCGTGAAATGTGGTGTTTTGACCTAAATAAGCTATAGGCCTTTATGTAGTGTCATGATAATAAATTTAGTGCATTCTGAGTAGTGCTTTACCTATCAGCTAGCAAACTACTACTATTATGGGTGTAGTTATTGGAAACGGATGCACGTAAGGGTCATTTTGGAACTGTATTAATATCAAACTGGAAAAGTAGCCGAACAGTCAAACAGCGACGAGTCTGTTCCAGATTTTGCAATGCTTAATAATCCTGCAGTGGCCCAGTGGTTAAGGGTTTGGATTCCTACTCAGGAGGTTGAGTTCAAGTCCTGACAGGCTACCACTTGTGCCATTGAGCAAGACGCTTAACATTCAACTGCTCAGCTCAGTTTGGATAAAAGGAGTCCATTCAATACTGTAAATGTATTGTCAGTGCAGTGGCATGCTAGCTCTTTTTGAACCCATGGCCTTCCCTCGCCTTTGCCTCGTCTCCTAGCCTTATTCTACTTAATGAGGTGAAAGGGTGGGGGGCATAAATAGAAAGCATCCTGCCCGGCCACTCACTCTTTCTTGTGTGAGGCATTGTGGGAGCGCCCACCAGTTCACAGGGGGGCAACGGCTTCCAGCCGAGCTGAATGAAGACAGATGGGCCGTGTTCCAGGACCACAATCAAAGCAAACATTCACCCCGGCCCACCGACACGCTAATAAACATGGCTCTAATTTCATGTCGGGGGGGTTCAGGGTAAAACCTTGCCATGTAATTTCTCCCTCTTTTCTTCACCAATGCGTTTTCCTGAGATTTATTGGCAGAAGCTAGATGTTAGGCGAGATTTGCGCCGGTGATGAGATTTATTCTGCTCAAATATGAGGTTTCCGACGGGCCTTTGATATCCAGATGGAGCTCGCAGGCTTTGATAATCCCTGAGGGAACACTGCGGGTTGTGATTTTCATTGAGTGTCAGGCTCTTCAAAAGGCTGACGGTTTGCTTTGTCGTGGCAGGCAGCCTTGTTTCAAGAACAGCTCGAGATGTTATTTTTGTCAATTATGTTAGTTTCACTCGGTGTGATCTCATAATCCACTCGAACGGAAAGCCACTCAAATTTTACACAAAGAGGCTTACCGAGGCACGTCGCCTTTCATTGACTGTTAACACGGAACTCTCATTTTGTACACGGCTGAACACCAGATTAACTTTAACAGCCATTTCTGACGGAGGGAATCGCTGGGCGTGACAGTCAGAACCGTATGAAAATTCCAGACGCACAGTAGGTTGTTGTGTCTAACATTTGTGTTGGACTGCCTCTGAGGCCGGCTTGTTTTTTCGGAACACTTGTGGCGTCCGAGGTGAGATCATGTGCAAGGCTCTGTGGACTGGAACCGAGCGAAACATCTGGCACGGTCAAGTTTTACCACCAAAATAAATGACCTCATAAAATCTCTCAACTGCATTTTCCCCCCTTTTTCCTCACCGTGACTCTCAGCGACCGAAGGGCTGTGAATATGTGACTGTGAAGCGTACAATTTTGCCTTTCAAGACTTTCATTCAGTTTGGTGCTGGCCTTTCGCAGCACCACATACAGTGACTCTTTTTAAACGAGCTGGAGAATCCAGCTGCCGGTGGAGGTTTGGCATGGCTGCCCGGGTCTCTTCAGTATGCATTAAGTCAGGCTTTTGTGGGCAGCTTGACTGACACGTTTGGAAGCCCGTGAGGCTCTAATAGCCGGACATGTATTTCCTCGTGACTGCCGAATAAATTATGTAAACGCGCCAGTGCTAGTGTTGGACAGTTTTGTATAATTAATGGCCACTCCAAATTGTCACCAGTTGTTCTTTTATGTGAAGGCGAATCTTGAAATATTAATTACTCCACAGTTCATACACTGTGAACGGGAAGTAGGAATAATAAAAATAAAAATAAATTTTTTTTTTTTTTAATCTGTTTTTTATATTTTTTTATGTGAATTCTGTTAACTGGTTGTGGTTATGTGGAATATGGCTCTAGAACAAATTGAGACTACTGCAAAAATATTAGTTTCTCTGTTTTTGATTTTTCTTGTATGTGTTTGAGTGAAATTGTGTGTGAGATCTCTCTCTCTCTCTCTCTCTCTCT
>JAJAGP010007447.1:0-13416 GCA_025084515.1 Ancistrus triradiatus | reverse complement strand
TAGTTTCGCTCTTAGATTTATCATCTACGCCGCCCAAGGAGGTTGGGTCCCTTTTTGAGTCTTGGTCCTCCCAAGGTTTCTTCCTAGAACTAGGGAGTTTTTCCTTGCCACTGTCGCCCTAGGCTTGCTCAATTTGGGATTGGAAGTAGTTATTAGGAGATAATCTAAACTTGTAAAGTTGCTTTGAGACAATGCTCCACTGTAAAAAGCGCTATATAAATAAATCTGACTTGACTTGACTTGAGATACGGTCATTGGCCTGCCAGAGGTGCCAGTGCTCAGCCGGGGTCCACACGGTTCCCATATGCATCACATCTCAACTCAGATTGCACCCAGGACCAAGCCTGCCGAATTTCGTGGCAATAGGTCGAAAACTGACTGAGTTACGGTCATTGGCCTGCCAGGGGCCCCAGTGCCCAGTCAGGGTCCACAGAGGCCCCATTGGTGTCATATGTCACCTCAGATTTCACCCAGGAACAAGCCTGCCAAATATTCTGGCCGTAGGTCGAAATCTGACTGAGTTACGGTCGTTGGTCCACCTTGGGCCACAGTGCCCAGCCGGGGTCCATGAGCATTAACATTTGGTCAAAAACTGACTGACTTATGGTCATTGGCCTGCCAGGGGCCCCAGTGCCCAGTCAGGGTCCAAAGGGGCCCCATGGGCATCACGTCACCTCAGATTGCACCCGGGAACAAGCCTGCCAAATTTTGTGGCCGTAGATTGAAATCTGACTGAGTTGCGGTCGTTGGCTCGCCAGGGCCCCAGTGCCCAGCCGGGGTCTACAAGGGACCCATGGGCATCACATTTCACCTCATATTGCACCTGGGACCAAGCTTGCCAAATTTTGTGGCCATAGGTCAAAATCTGACTGAGTTATGGTCATTGGCCTGCCAGGGACCCCACTGCCCAGCTGGGGTCCAGAGGGGCCCCATGGGTACCTCAGATTGCACTCGGGACCAAGCCTGCCAAATTTTGTGGCCGTAGACCGAAATCTGACTGAGTTACGGTCATTGGCCCGCCAGGGGCCCCACTGCCCAGCTGGTGTCCATAGGGCATCACATGTCACCTCAAATTTCACCCGGGAACAAGTCTGCCAAATTTTGTGGTTGTTGGTCAAAAACTGACTGCGTTGTGATCTGTTAACTTTTGGCCCATTCATTTCCTATGGGGCCCCCCAAAGTCCAACTGGACTTCCCTATACAAGCAGACCATTCCCAACCAGACCGGACCTAATGGCACTGGAACGGGGTCGATATGTCTAAAGTTGCGGCATTTGACACTCGTCGAAAATCGTGGAATAATAAGAAAATGCGAGTGTGATTGCCACTCTGCAATGGCCGACCCTTAGTGTACCTCATGCGCCCAAAGGTCATCACGTCACCCCAGGGTGCCCCCGGGACTAAGCCTGCCGAATTTCATGGCCATATGTCAATAACTGACTGAGCTACAGTCATTGTCCCATCAGGGGCCCAGTGCCCAGCCGGGGTCCTCATGGGCCCCATGGATATCACATGTCATCTCAGATTGCACTCATGATTAAGCCTGTCAAGTTTCATGGCCGTAGGTCGAAAACTGACCGGACGCAATGGCGCTGGAACGGGGTCGATATCTCAAAAATTGCGGCAGAAAATTTCGGAATGTTCAGAATCGGATATATATATAGGCAATCACACTAATAATAAACGGAATAATAATAATACTTGCGCTTGCGCGACACACTAATAATAATAAAAATATTTGGAAGAACAATAGTGTGTTGCTTGCGTGCATTTCACCTGCATAACCTGGCAACCTCACCTCTTGCCCTCACCAAGCTTAAAATGTTGACAAATGTATTGCCAGCAATGTAAATCTACCCCACTAGTAGTTGGCACTTTAATCCTACTCTAAACCTACAACCCTGGATGATGTACATCCCCTGTCTGTTATCAGAGACTTTGAATAAGGAGGAGGCTAGTCACTGGTTGAAATATAAATGGGACTGTAGTACAGAAGCCCCGCCCCATCATTAGAAAGAACCAGTCGGCATATTAGTAAATGGTGTTTGGGGGTGGCAAGTACCGTTGTAGTGGCTGACTGCGCATGTGCAGTAGCCAGAACAACCTTAAAAAATCTTATTTTTCTTTGTTATTTCAATCCAACAACACAAGTATGTTATATAATTTTTGTCAGATTATACCAGCGATTCTATATATGTATTTTAAATGTTAATTTTTCTTTTCGTTTCAGATATATAGGTCTCTCCCAATTCAAAGGGATAGGATTCTGGTCTTGTATGGCTGGAAATAACTGCCTGGTGGTGTTACCAAGATGGTCGCAGAGTGAACAGACATATAATGATTTTGCTGTTATTCTTGGCACAGTGGACTTCATGCACTTTGCGTCACAGAAACAATCGTCATTAATGGACTATTTTGAGTAAATGAATAGACACTGAACATATTTATGTACATTGGAAATCTGATTGTACAATCACGCAAGCTCAGTAAAACACATTATGTCAGCATCAGGTATGAATGTCACTTTGTCATGTGACAGTACTGCTTGAAAGTTTGTGAACCCTTTCGAACTTTCTAAATTTCTGCATAAATAAGACATAAAACATCATCAGATTTTCACAAGTCCTAAAACTAGATCAAGAGAACCCAGTTAAATAACTGAGACAAAAATATTATACTTGGTCATTTATTTATTAAAGAAAATTGTCCAATATTACATAATAGTGAGTGGCCAAAATATGTGAACCTTTGCTTTCAGTACCTGGTGTGATTTCCTGTGCAGGAATAACTGTAACTAAATGTTTCCTGTAACTGTTGATCAGTCCTGCACACCGGATTGGAGGAATTTTAGCTCATTCCTCTGTACTGAACAGCTTCAACTGTGGGATGTTGGTGGTTTTCCTCACATTAACTACTTGCTTTAGGTCCTTCCATAACATTTCGATTGGGATTAAGATCAGGACTTTGACTTGGGCCTTCCAAAACATTAACTTTGTTCTTCTTTAACCATTCTTTGGTAGAACAATTTGTGTGCTTAGTGTCATTGTCTTGCTGCATGACCCACCTTCTCTTGAGATTCGGTTTATGAACAGATATCTTGACATTTTCCTTTAGAATTCTCTAATAGTATTCAGAATTCATTTTTCCATCCATGATGGCAAGCCGTCCTGGCCCAGATGCAGCAAAACAGGCCCAAACCAAGATACTACAACCACCATGTTTCACAGATGGGATAAGGTTCTTATGCTTAGCTGCAGTATTTTCCTTTCTCCAAACATAATGCTTTTCTTTAAACCAATAAGTTCTATTTTGGTCTCATCCGTCCAAAAAACATTCTTCCAGTAGCCTTCTGGCTTGTCCACATGATTTTTAGCAAACTGCAGAATGTCCTTTTTGGAGAGCAGTGGCTTTCTCCTTCCAACCCTACCATGCACACCAGTATTCTTCTGATGGTGGACTCATGAACATTAACATTAGAGAATGTGAGAGAGGCCTCCATTTGCTTAGAAATTACCCTGGGGTCCTTTGTGACCTCGCCAACTATTACATGCCTTGCTGTTGGAGTGATCTTTGTTGGTCGAACAACTCCTGGGGAGGGTAACAATGGTCTTGAATTGCCTTCATTTGTACACAATCTGTCTGGCTGTGGATTGGTGGAGTCCAAACTCTTCAGAGATAATTTTGTAACCTTTTCCATCCTGATGAGCATCAACATCTCTTTTTCTCTCCTTTGTTTGTGCCATAATAGACTTCCACAAACATGTGTTGTGAAATTAACTGTTAATCCTAGAGGTTCACATACTTTTGCCACTCACTAATATGTAATATTGGATCATTTTCCTCAATAAATAAATGCCAAATGATAATATTTTTGTCTCATTTGTTTAACAGGGTTCTCTTTATCTACTGTAGGACTTGTGTGAAAATCGGATGATGTTTTAGGTCATATTTATGCAGAAATTTAGAAAATTCTAAAGAGATGAAAAACTTTCAAGTACAACTGTAATAAATCAAATGAAGTTGACCAGAAAAAACGTGAAATACATTGGTTTTGCATTGTCTTGTTTAAAAATGCATGGGCATCCCTAGAAAAGATGAAATCTTGAAGGCAGCATATGTTGCTCTAAGATCTCAATGTACTTTTCTGTATTAAGGCTGCCATCACAGAAGTGTAAATGACCTTTGCTAAGACCTTTACTAACACAATCCCACATCACGACATACCCTGGCTTTTGGACTTGTTGCGGATAACAGTTTAAAAGTTCCTTTTTGTCTTTGGTCCGAAGCTGTTATGGGCAGGTCGAGGCATGAAGAGGCAAAATGCAGGGTCCCAGTGAAAAACAATAATTTGTTAATACAAAAATTATCAGATACGGATCACGGCAAAAGATACAAATAAACAAACCAGCACTATACTTGAAATAACAATAACCAAAGAAAACTTGCTATGAGAGCCAAACCGAACAAGCACAGAACTGAACTGAGGCAAAACGGAGCAAAAATAAACCAGGTGTGGTAGCCCAAAGAAAACGGAAGATTACTGTTAGCCACGGATAGGCTAACGGCCAGAGCGAGAGTCCTATACACAAGGCAAATCAAACGATCACTAACAGCGAAATCCAGAAATGCAGAAATCCAGCAACATAAAATGAAAACAATAGACTCCACCGGCTAAACGAGGCGTGGCGTGGCTTGGCTTGGATCCGTGTAGCTTTAGCTTTTGCAACTATGCAAGGCAAGAACCAAGAACCTCCGTCCACAACACACGCATTTAAGTGACGTAATATACAGAATCCTCAGGCACCCGTGGCAGCAATTAACAAAAAGCAACCAATAAAACAGTCCACACAAATGCGCAACAGCCGGGAAGCAATCAGAGCGTGCCCATCTTTAGTCCCACGGAGAATTGTGGACATTGTAGTCCCCGCCCACAATCTCCGCAAATAAACAGAAAAACGGGGGCAAGGCACGAATCCTTAACAGAAGCATATGTCGTCTATTTTTTCCAAAAAAGGAATACTGATTCATCTGACCAAAATACACGTTTCCACTGTGTGACGGTCCATCCTAGATGTCTCTGAGCCCACAGCAGTCAATGGCGCTTCTGGACATGGTTAACATGCGGCATTTTTGCACAGTAATGTTTTAAGTGACATTTGTGAATGTAACTCCGTATCATAGTGCTTGACAAAGGTTTGCCAAAGTAATCCCTTGCCCATGTTGTTATATCAGCTATTGTTGAATAGCGGTTCGTGATGCAGTGCCATCTGAGGTATCGAAGATCACATGCATTTATCTTAAGCTTGCACCCTTGACCTTTACACTCTGAAATTCCTCCCAATTCCTTAAATCATTTAATGACATTAGGCACTAAATATGCAATATGCAAATATATTCCCTTCTTTGAGGTACAATGTTTTTAAACAATTCTTTTTTTGGAATTTGTTGCTGGTCTGAAATGCAGGAATGTATGTTTATTAACAAAAGAAATGAAGTGTAACATGAAATATATCAGTTTCATACTCTCAACGATGGAATAAAACTCAAACTAAATGTAATAAACATTTAGTGTGTTTTTTAAATCTGCATTTTTCTTACTGTCCCACCTTTTGTTGATTTGGGGTTGTAAATTAATATGTTTTATTTATGCTTGTAATCATTAATTACATACGAATATAGGCATTAAAAAAAAACAATCAAATTGGGGGTCAGGAAGGGATTAATCCTATTTACATTACTTCTTATGGGGAAAATTGATTCAGACTTTGGACAACTTGGAGGTCAAACTGCTTTCTGGAATTAAGTTCGAATTTCGAGGTTTTACTGTACCTTAACACAACAAATAAATTAAGTTCTTATGATGCTGTCTTAATTCATGGAACAGACACTCACAACGAATCGTTCTAAAACGTGCTGTTTAGACAGGTGAAAAGTGTGCTGTTGTGCCCACTCCTCATGGTATTTTGACCAAGGCATTTTACAGACATTGTAGTAAGACCACTGGACACTTTGTTTTCTAGTGGAAAAAAGTATCCACCTTTAACCAGTAACTGTACACTTTAAAAACTAAAGCATCAAATTAGTTGCACTGAACTGTGCAGATATTTGTGCCTTTTCAACATTCATTCAAATAAATCTTATACATATCTACAGCTCCTGACAGAAGTTCTGTCACTTATCCATGTTGTGGAAACAAAAGCTTATAACCTGACTTTAAATTCATCCATTGGTTTTAGAAATGACTCATATGAAAGCTGAAACCCTCCCAAATGAGGTTTAATTTACAAAAATAAATTTGCCTCACTGCAGAAATATTGATCATTTAATGAACACAGAAATGTAAGATTTTGGCAAGACAAAAGTTTTGTCACCCACAGAAAGTAATGTGAAAATCAAACAAATAATTTACTTCAAATACAAAGATACGTTTCATAACAGTGGTCAATGAAGTTGTGGTGCTATTAGAGCCATATTTAATATTTTGTGTGACTTCCATGAGCTTGAAGGACTGCATCCATGCGGTTCGACAATCATTCATACAATTTATTGATGAAGTCATCAGGAATAGCATAGAATGCAGTCTTGCATGCCTCCCAGAGTTCATCAAGATTCTTTGGTTTTTGTCTTCTAAGCTTCCTCTTTCATTCTACCCCAAACATGCTCAGTGATGTTCATGTCTGGTGACTGGGCTGGCCAGTCCTGGAGCACCTTGATCTTCTTTGCCTTGAGGAACTTTGATGTAGAGACGGATGGATGAGATGGAGCACCATCCTGCTGCAAAATTTGACCCCTTTTATGATTGGGAATGTAAGAGGTAGCTAATACTTCTTGATATTTTAGGCTATTGATATTGCCTTCCACCTTGCAAATGCTTTGCACACCCTTACTGAATGTAACCCCAGACCATGATCTTTCCACCACCAAACTTAACTGTTTTCTGGGTGAATCTTGGATCCATACAGGGTCCAGTAGGTCTCCTGCAGTATTTGCGGTGGCTGTGGTGTAATTCAACTGAAGATTCATCTGAGAAATCCACCTTCTGCCACTTTTCCAGCGTCCATCCGTTTAGCAGGCTGTGGGCCTTGGCAAATGCCACATGGTTTTTTAATTGCCTTTTGTTTAGTGCTGGCTTCTGGGCACTGATTCGACCATGGAGGCCATTTTGACACAGAATCCTACAAACTGTTCTAGTTGACACAGGGACTTGAGGTGACCAGGCCTGGTGGAGCTCTGCTGCAGTGGAAGAGGGGCTGGCTTTGGATTTTCTAACCAACAAACGGTCCTCCCGAGTAGTTGTCTTGCGGTTTCTGCCGGACCTGGGCTTGTCAAAAACATATCCAGTCTCTTCAAATCTTTTTTTAATTCTTTGTACTTGACGCTGAGGTGCCAGCCACCTCTGCAGTGGATCTGGTCTTCAGCCTCTTGAAAAATCAAGGCTTGCAGGGTGGATTTTTGGCATGTTGTCAGAGGTCAAGTTGCAGTTCAAGTGAAGGTCTGGGGTGCTGGGGTTCTTTTTATACACACCCACTAATTAACCGATCAATTAGTGAGCACAGGTGAGGCTGTAAACTAGGATTGGGCGCATTATATGACAAGGCGACAAAACTTTTGTCTTGCCAAAATCTGACCTTTCTGTGTTCATTAAATGATCAATATTTCTGCAGTGAAGCGAATTTATTTTCGTAAATTAAACCTCATTTGGGAGGGTTTCAGCTTTCATATGAGTCATTTCCAAAGCCAATGGATGAATTTAAAGTCAGGTTATAAGCTTTTGTTTCCACAACATGGATAAGCGACAGAATTTCTGTCAGGGACTGTAGATAAAGTAAAATATTTGTATGAGTTCTGTTTATCCCAAATAAATATTGGAGGTAGTGGGAGAGAGTAAAATATGGCAATGAAAATCCAGCTTTCTGTTATTTTAGTGCAGCTTCATTGTGGCCACAGGCCAAAATAGTTTTTTATGGAATTACAGAACATTAAAGAATACCAGGTGTAAGGAGAGCCTTTCCACACACATCACCAACTGCATAGATGCCCTGGCGTGTGGTGTTTTGGAACTCATCCACCACAATGTGACCATTTGGATCAAGCTTCACACCCTAAAACACAAAATATAATTTAATACACATCTGAAATAAATATTCCATAATTCAAACTTTAGTTCAGCAATACCACAAGCAGCAGCGTATTCAATATCATTTACATGTGGTTCTTAGATCTAAACTTTGCATTTAGACTGGCAAGGCTCTAAATATTATCATATGCAATTTATATGCACCTGAACATGATCAGAATTAAGCAAACACAGGTTTTATTAAAGAAAGCTCTGTGTAGAATATTGATTTCTGTACTGTCTTGTCATTACTAAGTGACCATAACATGTAGGTTTATATTGTCAATTAGATTAGGAAAAAAAGGTGCTGCCCTGCATAATATCATAAGAGTTTTGAAGCTAAACAAGAATTTAACTATAATTAGAAGTGTATGTCAAACAAAGCAATGTGTGTGCTCAGAGTAATGCAAAGTTACATGATCTGGTGGGTGTGGAGAACAGGCACATTCACAGTTAGATCATGGTGACTCAAGCCCCTGTCCCTTCATCCTCTGAGGGAATAAGCACTCATTTGACCTACCAATATATTATTTGCTTTTCATATAGCAAACTACAAAAATATAAAATAGAAACAATATAGAAAGTTCACTGGGCCCACATTAACAAAATAACTGTCTGTCTTTCCTGAACTGTGCTAAACACAATTCAAATTCAGCTAGGGATAAAAGTTAGTTTCGTAGTATTCTGAGGAGGCTCAAGACCGTAAACGAGTGGTCTTGGTCTCGTCTCAGTCTCAAACTCATTTGGGCTCGGTCTTGTCTTGGTCTCAGGGTAAGGCGGACTCTGAAATTGTTGTCAAGACCAGCCAAGTCCAATGCGTCTGCCTGAGGCGACATTAATTATAAACTGTCTAGTTTTCTATCGTTATTGAATATCAACAATCCAATAACAACAATCCTACTTACAGAAAATAATAACAACAATAATATTATAAACACCAATAACAAACAGTAACTTGTTGTTTTTTCCCTCAAGCTTGTATACAGTGGTGCTTGAAAGTTTTGTGAACCCTTTAGAAATTTATTTATTTCTGCATAAATATGTAGTCATAAAAGTAGATAAAGAGAACCCAGTTAAACAAATGAGACAAAAATATTATACTTGGTCATTTATTTGTTTGAGGAAAATGATCCAATATTACAGATTAGTGAGTGGATAAAGTATGTGAACCTCTAGGATTAGCAGCTAATTTTAAGGTGAAATTAGAGTCAGGTGTTTTCAATCAATGGGATGACAATCAGGTGTGAGTGGGCACCCTGTTTTATTTAAAGAACAGGGATCTATCAAAGTCTGCTCTTCACAGAACATGTTTGTGGAAGTATATTATGGCATGAACAAAGGAGATTTCTGAAAACCTCAGAAAAAGAGTTGTTGATGCTTATCAGGCTGGAAAAGGTTACAAAACAATCTCTAAAGAGTTTGAACTCCACCAATCCACTGTCAGATTGTGTACAAATGGAGGAAATTCAAGACCATTGTTACCGTCCATGGGAGTGGTCGACTAACAAAGATCACTACAAGAGCAAGGTGTGTAATAGTTGGTGAGGTCACAAAGGACCCCAGGTTAACTTCTAAGCAACTGAAGGCCTCATTCACATTGACTAATATTAATGTTCATGAGTCCACCATCAGAAGAACACAGAACAACAATGGTGTGCATGGCAGGGTTGCAAGGAGAAAGCCACTGCTCTCCAAAAAGAACATTGCTGCTCATCTGCGGTTTGGTAAAGATCACGTTGTCAAGCCAGAAGGCTATTGGAAGAATGTTTTGTTGATGGATGAGAAAATAATTTAAGTTTTTGGTTTAAAAGAAAAGCATTGTGTTTGGAGAAAGGAAAAAACTGCATTCCAGCTTAAGAACCTTATCCCATCAGTGAAACATGTTGAAGGTACTATCATGTGATCATCTGATGAACAGTTACAAGAAACGTTTAGTTGCAGTGGTTTCTGCACAGGGGGGGGTCATACCAGACACTGAAAGCAAAGGTTCACATACTTTTGTCACTCAATAATATGTAATATTGGATAACACTCAATAAATAAGTGACCAAGTATAATATGTTTGTCCTATTTGTTTAACTGGATTTTCTTTATCAACTTTTAGGTCTTGCGTGAAAATCGGATGATGTTTTAGGTCATATTTATGCAGAAATATAGAAACTTCTAAAGGGTTCACAAACTTTCAGTAGTAGTTCGAACATACTCATACAAACTTAACAAATTAATTATTCATCATTTGAACACAAATATCTAGAGACTGTTGTGGAAACCTAGCTTAATATAAGCCTAGGAAGTAATCTACAAAATATTAAAATATTAAATATATAACTTCTATTCTTACCATCTGAAGAAGATTGAGACTAGCTGTGTTGGGCTCTCGTCCAATAGCCCAGAGCAGACAGTCCACCTCTTGAATGATGTTAGTCTTCACTGCTGTGTTGTAATCTTCAAAGTCTTTTGTCACCAGTGTGATATCCAGACCCTTTTTTGTTTTCTTTAGTGACTTCACCTACAACACCACAGCCCAGTGACATAAGCAATGGGAATACAGTTATTTTGGATGAGAATATTTTCATGAGTTCAGTTTTATCAATATGTATTGTATTTGATGTACATTAAACTGACTCAATTTCATCAGTTTACAGATCTAGGAAAATATCAACAAAGTTTGCCTCTTCAGAGGCATACAGAGTTGACCAAATGTTGAACTGTTCAAAAGTCTTACTTGGGTGTTCTTCCACAACTCTATACCACTGTTTTGCAGTTCCTTGGTGCAATTTGCACTTATTGACGAATCAAAATTCCTTAGCACCTTCAGAAGAAAAGCAGAAAACTTAAAATTAAACTATTACTGTAAAATGCAATATGCTTAAGATGTGTTTCTTACTAAACTCTGTCGAATGATAAGGGAGGTTTTAGAGCCAAGATTGGAGAGAATTCCAGCCATTTCTACAGCAATATATCCAGCCCCCACAACAACACTATGTCTGTGGAGGGAGAGATGAGTGAAAGAGTTTTCACAGAACAGTTAATGTTTATATTCATTGCAGCAGAACCACTACATACTTAGAACAGTACCACAATGCTTACAATTCATATTCACAGTTAATTGAAATAAAAAATGCAGCTTACTTGGGGCATGACTGAAGATCAAAAAACCCATCACTGTTAATCCCATGACTAGCTCCTGACAAAACATCATTTATTACATACACACTGACATACATATTACCTGTTAACATACAATTACTCGTTAACTGTCTTTACATGACTTGTTTTGGTATTATGCCACAAAAATCTTGTTGTACTCCTTAAATTGTTCACACTTTGTTTGAGCATTTGAATGATGAAGGAATGTGTCCAACAATATGTATAATGGTGCTTGAAAGTTTGTGAACCCTTTAGAAGTTTTTCTGTATAAATATGACCTAAAACAGCATCAGATTTTCACAAGAACAGCTTCAGCTCTCGGATATTGGTGGATTTTCTCACATTAACTACTTGCTTCAGGTCTTTCCACAACATTTTGATCGGATTAAGGTCAGGATTTTGAGTTGGTCATTCCAAAACATAGCTAGGAGAGCTAGCTTCAAGTCTCGTGTGTTTGTTTTATTCTCTTTGTTCTTCAAGTCTTTTCTTTGTCTTTTAAAAGTTTCCGCTCTTTTTGTCAGCTTTTTCTTATTCGTTTTGCTCAAGTTTTCGCGTTTATTTTACGCTAAGTTTCCTGTATCCAGCAGCCTTGAGTAGTTTGGTATCGCCGAATTAGAAGATAGTTAAAAGACCAACCAGACTCTAAGCTCTACCATTCTCGCACAATCCAAGTTTTCCAAGTTTTTGTTGAAGCTTGTGGTGTTAGAAACGCGTCAACTCCACCTTTATCTGTGGCCAAGATAAGTCCTGAGTTGTACGCACGCAAAACGTCGAGTAATCGTGAAGCCTGCAGCCTAAAACTGGGAAGGACGCCATCTCAAGTCACGTGGTTACGCGGAGGCCATGTGCAAGAAACCCCAGGGCCAAGCCGCTGAGAGGCCTTTTCGGAACGACGGTGGACATCGAAAGACGGACGCCAACGCTCCCCCAAAATCGGGCCTTTCGGGCGGTTGGGCCAGGGTTGAATGCCCCGAACCAATCGAGTGACCTTCCAGGCGAGTACCTTTTATGGCTTTTCTGGGCCCCTGATTCTCGTACTGTGCGGTTTGATCTTAAAACCACGCTTCAACATAGACTTATCTATGCCTAAGTAGCTTCTACCATACTATTCACGTTCAACGTAATTGAGATTACCAGTAACATTACAAAGTTGGTAATTATTGCGCGACCGATAGGTTACATAGAGTCATCTTGGCTTCTGATTTTTAATTACTGTAATATGTACGCTTGCCATTATTCCCTGTTCTCCATACTGTGATATATACATGTTCATTGTCATTTCATGATTTTAACTCTGTGATACACTCGTTATTACATCAGATAGTCTGTTGGTATTGCCTTGTTTTGCAATTAATAAACTTGTTTATAAACCTTTTGAGTTTACCGCCTGGTGCGAGAGTTTCATTCACCAAAGGTCGAGAAATATACTTTGAATTCACTATTCAGACCTAGACTGATCAAGTTTGTTGTTCCCTTTTTAACTGGTTTCCGAATTTACCAGAAAATAAAACGATTCGGTGGTTCCCCGTTATATTTATTATTAATTAAAAATTAATCCAAAAAAAGTGTAGTCTTAGGTTTGCTACTGTAGCGTGATCGCTGTATCTCCCTCTCTTTACCTTCTTCCCCCAAGTCATAAAACTTTACAACATCTTGGAATTCAAGAAGGCCCTACAGGATCTTAACCCCAACCTTTGACTCCAACGGTTGACTCTTTCTGAAGCCAACGGAATTGGATGTCTGTTCAAACAAGACATATAACCTTCGACATCTCCAATCATAAACTAAGTCCATGTGCTTAGGTTTCAACGTTTCAAGGCCACCAAGATTTCTTAATTGTCTTCTGACTTTTGCAAAAATTAACGACTTTCTTTCCCCATAGTTGAATTCTGTCATCACAGCCTCTCTTGCAAACCTTATCACCCAAGCCTGGCGCCAGAAAGACACCCCTGGAGATTTACGACATCAACAAACGGTCAAGAAACTATCGCCTTCCCTCTTAAAAAAACCAAGAACTCAGCTTTTGTTCTAAAGAGACAAACTTTAATTGTATTCAACTCTTTCTGGGAACAGATTATCTTCATCGAAACCTTTTAATTACATAACAAATAATATTTGGATCCTGAGAAGTCCAAACACGCTATATACAT
>JAJAGP010007446.1:0-13418 GCA_025084515.1 Ancistrus triradiatus | reverse complement strand
ATTTCTTTAGCATATTTTGGCGTTATGTTTTTTCACTTTACTCCTGACAGAGCAAATGGTAAACATGATCGGATTATGAGCGATACCATGAGTAGAGTACATAGTCTTACCTACAAAGGCGGTATTTTACATTGTGTAAAAATAGTCATCCAAGAACAATAAAACTGATGTAACAAAATTCATTTATAATGAAAAATAAGTCTGAGCACGCTGTTCACTGGAGAGTGTAGTCTGTTAATCTTGTTTTTTTCCCTGTTCAGCTGTAGTGCAGTTTCTGATTTAGGCCAGTTTACTGGAGAATGTAGTTTACTGATCTTGTTTATGTACTATTCTTTGAACTATACATCAGCACCTTAACTCTCACACAAAAACTGAATGCTGTGTATGTGATACACTCTGCTAAGCTGCAGAAACACATCTGTTTGGACATTCAACCACGCTACAGACTGGCGGGATGGGATTGTTCCCAGTTTCACAAACGCTCAGTGGATTGAGAACTTCAGAAGGTCTGAAGAAACCTTTCTGTACTTGTGCAACAAACTGCCACCAATGATGAAGAGACAAGACAACTTTTCACAAATGAGTTGCTAAACAATAGATTGGCCATTGCACTGTGGAAGCTCGCAACTGGCTCCGAGTACAGACGTGTTGGTCATCTTTTTGGAGTGAGCCTAACTGTGTGCCGGTGTGTACAAGACTTCTGCTTGCTGCACTACACACATTAATGGTGTGAATGTTGGCTACTACTTTCTAGGAGATTCCTCCCTTACTAAACTGGCTCTTAAAACCATTTGCTGACTGGGAAGCTGATGACAGAACAGCGGATATACAACAAGAAAATCCACAGAGCCCAGGTAGTGATTGATAATGTTGATCCAGCAACATTAGAGCCTGTGGTGACACTGCCTACTGGTGCGCAGGAGGGCAGGGATGTACAAGACCCTCTGATGCACTTCTTGAATGGCTGAATTGAGTGTGACATTCATGCCATACACTATTGTAAATTGTATTGAACCTGATAAATAAAATTTCCACCAACACATGCCCCCATTGAGGTTTTTTTTAGACAGTTATACACATGCACTGTACTGCAGGTTACATTGAATAGGACAATATGAAAAAGCAGGTGTAAAATGTTAAAGCTGTTTAACAGTTATATGAAAATATGTACAATCTAGATACATGTTCTAGGTACATTTTTGTGGGGGTGATTCTGAATGGGCTGGTCCCTGAGCACCTCCACAAGCTGGGTCAGTGTGCACAGGAAGGCTTGACTGAAGGCAGCCGTTTCTTCTATTTACTTGTGCCTTGAAGCTGCCTCCAATTCATTTGTCCTAGCGGCATCTTCAATGAGCAGGCGAAATTGCTGGTCACGCTGTTCCCAGTGTCTCTCACGCTGCTCACAATTCGGCTGCTGCTGTTCAGCATCAGCCTCCAGGATTTCTCTGAAAACACTATGCTGGTCCTGCATGCATGTATGCTTCCTTCTGCCTGGACAATGTAAAAAAACAACAAAATGTTATCAAACCAAAACTGTTCAAACAAACTAACATTAATAACTAAAAAAAACAATTGATGCTGTGTTTTTCCCCACAAACTGTCTAAATGCATCACAACCATTTATGAATAGTATATTTAATTCTTTTTAGTTTCTTAGTTCCATTTCTGCAGTGGAGGTCGTAGGACTGCCTGCCTCAGCCACTTGTGTTGAGGCTCTGGGGAGGATTGGTTCCGTCTCCATGGTCCTCGAAGACTCATGACTGACAGATTTGTTATCTAAAGCAAAACAATACACCAGCTATTCAATCGTATTGAAAATGCATTTAAATAAACAGTTTAAGCAATGGGTAGTACATATCTATACATTTAAAAAGTTTGTTTAAAGCAGCCTTATAAAAAGTTAAGTAAGCCTTTAATCTCAAGTCAACTCTAGGTTTAAAAAGACCATTTTGGCATGCACGCAAGTAACACGTACCTCAGCTTTTAGATAAATCTTAATGTACAGGCTTAAAGTGGAAGCAAGTTAATGTGAATCTCTGAGGAGTATATTTAAAACAAATGCTAATGTTCACAGAGAGCTTCACAACACAAAAGCACTTCAGCTGAACAGCGTTTAAACAATAACACACAGCTGAGAGCTAAATGTAGCTACCCTGGAGGCATAAAACCTTAAAACCTATTGGTTTTATTGTCAATACAAACATTTAAAGTAACTAGTCAACAAGTTTTCGAGAATAGTAATACTGTAATGTTGAAAAGAGGGCCGTATATGGCATCCATTAGCGAAAAACCACTTCTTCTGTTTGAACCACTCCGTCCATTGTGGTCCTTGATGGCCCTGTAATCGCTTTTAAATTTCTTCAGTTTTTCTCGGCACTGCTGCGATGTCCTCTCGTATTAGCTCGGATATGGAGTGTAGCACCAGCCAGTTCCCTCTGGATTCTTTCATCGGCCACTAAAACTATTTTTGCACATTTTCAACAGACTAAGGCATAATTCTACAACTGCCATGCCGACTCAGAACAAAACAAACGCAAACTCTTCAATGGAGATTTCATAAATGGCGGTATTTTCGTCGAGTGACTGACGATTTGCTCCCGCCAATCAGCGCTCGGCAAGGACGGTGAAAAGTTAAGTACCCGTTTGCAGGTACCAGATACCAGATTTACATAGTGCAAACGCAAAAAATCCGTCCTGAACCGTGTCGAGTCGATTAGGTACCACAAAGTGGAAAAGCGCCATAAAGATGTGAATTAAAACTGATTTGGGACACTTTAGCTACTCAGCGCTAGTGCTCCTGCTTCTAGCTAAACTGTCCCTCATAACTAAAGCTAACATTTTCAAGCTGTTTACTTTATTACTTTAGTAATAGTTTAGTATTAGTTTAGTTGACATGCCAGGATATAAATGGTCCAATTTGTTTATCTAAACTTTTAATCACATTTCATGTTTTACTAACTTGAATAATATAGCTACAAGTGTCCTATATGTTTAACATCATTAGGTTAATGTATCTGTGCCTCTGTGGAAAAAAAAAGTCAAGGCCAGCATACATTGTGTTTTGGACACTGGTATGCTGATCAACCAGCTTTACCAGCAACAACACCAACAAGTCCATTCACATTAGGCCAGCTGGTGTCTCTAAAGTGTCCCAGTGTGAACAGGTTTGTGTGTGTCCTGTGATGGATTGTCTCCCCTGCAACCCTAAATTGGATTAAGAGGGTATGAAAATGAATATGAATCTTGTATTACACTTGGAGCTACAAGCAGACTCCCTTATCCGGAGAGACTTATGCCTAATGCAATCTTACAACATGCAATTCAAGCAATTGTTGGCTGAGAGTTTTGCTCAGCATCCCAACCCTGCCAGAGTGGCAGTGCTGAACTTTGTAATCTAAAGCCTTAACTGCTGCACCATCACCATGCCTGCACGAGTCTGGCATATGAGTAAAGAAACAAAGACTAAGATCACTCATATATACTAACTGAACGACTTTATTTTGAATAAACATATTTTATTTTATTTTCTAGAGATTACCTTAAAAAGTCCTCCTGAAATTACACTTTGGATTAAGAGTTTATGTTTAGCCTTGTAATTTCTGTTCTGCAGAAGCCTTCAGTTAAGAAACTGCAGCATGAGTCGCTGAACAGACAGTCCCAGTACCACTCTTTTCTTCTGGGAAATCAATCATCTTTTATTTCTGTTCAAGCCACAAAACTCTAAATCAATACCTGGAATAGAGAGGGTAATAAAAAAAAGATCTGCTCCTGTTGAAATTAGGATAGTTTTCTGAAGGGGAACTCTCTGAGAATAACACTGTCATGAAAAAAGAAATACCTCAAGGGTTTTTAAAGATTCTAGGTCACATCAATAAGGTCTTATGTAAAACACTTCATCATCCCCAACCTTGACCCATCTTTGGGTACCTCTGGCTGTTGAATTGTTCTACATAAAATAGTTAAGACTTCCTTTGTAAGGAAAAGCCAACAAATGGGGCTGATTTAACCATTTTCTCCAAGAACATCTTCTCTGATCATTACAAATAGCTTATGTGCCTACTCTGTGGTTTAGGCACTGGACTTAACACACGGTTGTGAATTCAGTCCTCACTCCACCGACCTTAACATCTCAGCGTCTGACTGGGTGGGCTCCCTTTCACACAGATACAGACAATTGTGTCTACATGTGAATTCCAGCTGGAAGACAGTCAGGGCTCTAACTTGGGTGTCTGTGATGGCGGGCATCTGAAAAGATGTCCAAACCTCTGCACAAAGCATGTTCTGTGTTTAATTTGTTTCGAATATGTTTAACATTTTGCATTCAAATTAGCAGAAACACGTAAGCCTGTTCCCAGCAGTGGTCATGTTCACTTGTGCAAAGTTCATTTATGTTCATTGATTACTGCCACAGATGATCAGATTATTTTGTGCAAACCATGAAGGTCTTGCCTTATATAAGAAAACATTATTATTTCCTAAATACAAGTGGGCTTACTTTGAAGTAAAAGATTATTTATAGATATTTCACTAATGCATTAAAACTACTGTGTTAGAATGAGAACTTAACTGTCCATCTCTTTAAAATAATCATTCTCCGTTTCTAACCTAACTACGCCATCTAGTGGTACAAGTGGCACAATGTGGCAACAAGAGGCTTAACGAAATGACAATATTAATCTTCCTGCTTGTTTCTACACTCTTTGTCCATTTTATCAGCCGCACGTACCATATATGTGCACGTTGTAGTTCTACAGTTGGATGAACTCCAGAAGCACTGCTGAGACGGAGTCACTTTTGCCAGAGCAAGGCACACTAACCCATCACGTTATGGTCACTTCGAAGCGTGAAAGGGGGCAAACAAGGGAAGCAGAACAACAGATGGACTGCAGTTTAATTACAAAAATGCAAAGTGCTTCTATATAGTAAGTGGAGCTGATAAAACGTACAAGGAGTGTAGAAACAAGAACGGGGTTTGAATGTTATGGCTCCTTTAATGGAGCAGTGTAAAGATTGTATGAGGGATTATTGAGTGTTTATACCACAGTTAATTCCGACCCGCAGTCTGAGAGACGTCTTCCGCCGTTACATTATTGACCATAACGGCACTGTGACCGACGCTCTATAAGTATTAATCCGCGGCACACACGTAACCTGGCATTGATGCCCGCCAGAAAAAGCAGTCAAGTTATACTGATTAAAATGAAAGTTATCACTTTATAAAATCTATTTGTTTTGAAAACGATATTACTTTGGAAGATGAAGCTATTAATGACCAATCTGAGCCAAAGATTTATCACCTTTAGGATTTGGAAGCGCTGGAAAAGCGAAACGAAGCCAGTACTTTAAATCAATCGTCTCCCGCGCTCTTAACGGATTCACAGCTCGACTGAAGAGCAACGAGACTGAAGATCAGTTTTGGTCCCATCAACAAAAATGACCTGAATCACCTTCATCCCTCACAAAGACGTCGTTTGCTGGACTTAAACTAACAGGTTTGTTATCTGTAAGTCCAGCTCTAACCCAGAGAAGCTGCTGATGCTCTGTAAGTCTGTCCTTACATTTCTGACTGATAAGATTAACATTAAGAGCTTCTGTCCTTTTTTTCTTAAAATCTAACAATAAATGATAAACGATAACGGAACTGTGGTATAAAAACAATAAGGCACGAGAGGGTGTGCATTATTGTGAATATTTCACAGGAAAGAGGCGTTACGGCCCTCCGCGTAACAACACCTCTTTCCTGTGATATATTCACAATAATGCACACCGTCTCGTGCCTTATTGCTTTAATATCTCTCAACTTCATGTTTTTTTTCTATTGTTTGTTGTTTTATGACTTGGAGAATAATGACTATCCTAAACCCCAAGAGTCCATTCCACTGATGTGATTTACAAATTTTTAATCCACTGCAGTGGCAGGGGTAGAACCTGGACAGGGTGCCAGTCCATCGCAGGGTTTCTGTAACTGCACCACCCGACCATCAATTTGCAAACCTAACCTTGGGTTTGGACCAAGGTCTTCATGAACTCATGAGGGTTAAGGGCCTTGTTCAGGGGCTCAACCATGGCGGCTTGGCAGTGTTGGGACTTGAACTTACACCCTTCATGCCAGTAGATCAGTACCTTAACAGCTGCACCATCTGAGAAAGAGCAAATGTTGATTGCTCATTTCAAACCATTTTGTTGTTTGCCCCTCACGTTCAAATACAAGATAGACTTTTAAGTTTGGGACAAAGTTGGACCAACTAAGAAGAGTAATGGTCCATTTTTCTTAGGGGTTGAACAACTTTATACCCAGCAGTAAACATTAAAGAGGACTAAAAAGGTGAAAGAAAGGATTCAGACAATTTTGTATCACGACTTTACAAACAAATGCAGAGGTATTTGGGCCACAAACGGGGACATGGGAACCCTGACCACCGGATTCAACTGGGTCTAAATATAACCATATGAAATTCCACATAAGCGAGCAAATCAAGCTTGTCGTAGCAGTGAAACTACAGATGTGTCTCACTAACCTCCTTTATTTCCCCCAAGGCTCAAAGAAAAGAGACACTCAGGTTTGACATACGTTTATTTCTTACAGCACATCTGAGAGCTAAATGTGCTACCCTGGAGGCATAAAACCTTAAAACCTATTGGTTTTATGTCAATACACATTTAAAGTAAATCTAGTCAAAACAATTTTCGAGATAGTAATACTGTAAAGTTGAAAGAGGGCCGTATATGGCCTCCCTTAGCGAAAAAACCACTTCTTCATGTTTGAACCACTCTGTCCATTGTGGTCCTTGATGGCCCTGTAATCGGCTTTTACATTTCTTCAGTTTTCTCGGCACTGCTGGATGTCCTCCGTCGTATTAGCTCGGTATGGAGTGTAGCACCAGCCAGTTCCCTCTGGATTCTGTCATCGGCATAAACTATTTTTGCACATTTCAAACAGACTAAGGCATAATTCTACAACTGCAATGCCGACTCAGAACAAACAAACGCAAACTCTTAAATGGAGATTTCATAAAGGCGGTATTTTCGTCGAGTGACCCTGAACGATTTGCCTCCCCTCCCCCCGCCAATCAGCGCTCAGGCAAGGAGAGGACGTGGAAAAGTTACGTACCCCCGCCCCGTTTTGCAGTACCAGATACCAGAATTTAACATAGTGCCAAAGCAAAACAATTCCTTCCTGACCGTGTCGAGTCGATTAGGTACGCAAACCGTACCACAAATAACGTGAAAAGAAAATCGCCAAGAAATATTGAATTAAAACTGATTTGGTACATCTACATCCGTATCTGAGCCTAAATTCGCCGACGTTATTAACTCCTTGGAGCTTTTCGTCTCCGTCCTATATTTTGCCTTCCTACTGCGTCTTTCTTGAAAGGTGGTACTTCCGTGGTCTGTCTGTGGCGGTCTCTCTCCCTCCTTTCGCCTCCTAACTAAAGCAAAATTTTCAAGCTGTTTACTTTATTCTACTTTATAATGTTTAAGTATAGTTAATTTTGCATGGCCAGGATATAAATGGTCCAAATTTGTTTATCTAAACTTTTTATCACATTTGCATGGTTTTACTAATTTGAATAAATAGCTAAGCTCCACAGGAAGGGGGGGTAGGGAGGGGATGGAGACGGATTTTTCCTATATTTTTTACACTCATTAGGTTAATGTATCTGTGCCTCGGTGGAAAAAAAGTCAAGGCCAGCATACTTGTGTTTTGGACACTGGTATGCTGTCAATATCAACACATCTTATTACGCAGCAACAACACCAAATTCCATTCACATTAAGGCCACTGTGTCTCTCTAAGTGTCCCAGTGTGAACATGTTTGTGTGTGTCCCTTTGATGGGGATTGTCTCCCTGCAACCCTAAATTGGGATTAAGAGTGTATGAAAATGAATATTGATCTTTGTATTAAACCTTGGAGCTACAAGCAGACCTTTCCCTTATCCGGAGCGAACTTAATATAGTGCTAATGCAATCTTAATAACAACAACATGCATTCAAGCAATTGATTGTTGGCCTGATAAGTTTTGCTCAGCAGCCCCTCCCAACCCTGCCAGAGTGGCAAGTGGCGAACTTTTTGTAATCTAAAGCCCTTAATAACTGCTGCACCACACCATGCCTGCACTGAGTCTGGCATATGAGTAAAGAACAAAGACTACGATCACTCATATATACTACTGAAAACACTAACTGAACGACTTTAAAATTTTGAATACCAATTTTTAATTTTATTTTCTAGAGATTACCTTAAAACGTAAAAGTCCTCCTGCAAATTTACAACACTTTGGATTAAGAGTTTTATGTTTTAGCCTTGTAATTTCCTGTTCTGCCTAAGCCTTCAGGTTTAAGAAACTGCAGCAGGAGTCGCTGGAACAGACATTCCCCGGTCCCCCGGTACCACTCTTTTCCTTACTGGGACAATCAATCAGCTTTTTAATTTCTGTTTCAATGCACCAAAACTCTCACTCCCTACCCTCCCCTGCCCTCGCAGCGGGTCCTCCCCCCCCGCTCTGCTCCTGTTGAAGATTAGGATAGTTTTGCTTTTCTGAAGGGGAACTCCGTCTGAGAATAACACTGTCATTAAAAAGAAATACCTCAGGGCTTTTTTACAGGGCTTTTTAACCTAAGATCGCTGACTTTTTTAGATTCTGAGGACAGATAATACCCCCCTCTTTCTGCCAAACCCTACGGGGCTTAATCTCTTTTTGTGATGCATAGGTGCATGCAAGGGAGAGGGGGTAGACGGGGGGGAAGGCAGGTGTTCCTGCCTTTCCCCCCCTCTGGAGCCCCTCACCCCCCCCCCACCCCCAACTACACTCTTCGCTCTGATTCAAGCATGAACTTGTACTAACAGTTAACTTTTCCTCTGTGTACATATGGGCTTTTGTTTCCACTCAATAAACCAGCCCAGATAAAAAAAAAAACTTTAACATTTCTCTATGTTGTTGATATAGTCCAAAATAATATATAAGCCCCTCAAGTAAAATGAAGGTAGCAGGACATACACGCAAACCAATCCAAAATTATGTTCACAAGATATACAGTTGATAAAAAAAAGATCCAACACACAGTATATTTTGTTGTTTTTCCATATTTTTGTCAATAATGAAAACAGAATAGAGAATATAGTAGAGAATTACTATCAGGGAGTCTTTAATAATATATGCATGTGCGTGTATATCGTTTTTTTATAGCATGTAAACAGATTGCATGTATATAAAAAAGAAAATAACATGTACTTGTAAAACAGAGTTAGAGACAGAAAACAGCTTTCACCAGGGAGAATGTGATTGTAATTGTGAATATTTCTTAAATAAATATTTCTGTCAATTTCCCGTATGTGTCTTGCCAAAAGTTTTGTTTTTATTGTGCGGTTCGCAACTGTGAGCGCATATTTGTATGGGTGAAAGCTAAGATGTTTGTGTGCTCCTTTTTTTCTTACATAGTATTTGGTTTGACAGTAATAAATGCCATATATTTATAAACAGAGATAGCCACTGAGGGGGAAATAACTTCATCACCCACAAAAGAGAAGAACACGTTACTGCCCATTCATGTGCAAATGACGAAAAAAAGTAACGTCCCTTCTCGTGCGGATTCGCGTCAGGTGCAGACGCGCTGCAGCAGAAATCTAGCACACAACAGTGTGGTATATTGCTTTTGTTAGAATTTTGTAAAAGTGAATAGTTTCTTAAAATAAAATCGTTCTGTCAAGTCCCGTATGTTTCCTTGCCAAAGCTTTGTTTTTATTGTGCCGGTCGCAACTGTGAACGCATAGTTTTATGGATGAAAGCGAAGTGTTGGTTTTCCTTTCTTCTTTCTTACAAAGTAATTGACAAGTCTAAATGCATATATTTGTGAACAGAGATACGCCACTGAGAATAACTTCACCAGAAAAGAGTAGAACACATACTGGCATTCAGTTCGCAATGAACAAAAGTAAACATCCCTGAAAGTGGAGGTTTTTTTGGTTTAAATTTGTTTCTCATTAAATAAATCTCAAGCAAAGTTCCGGAAAATAAAAGTTTTTTTCAGTGACATTGTCAAGGAAGAGATATATAATTTTATAAAGAAGTAGCTGTAGGTTCGTCGTTTTCTTAATTCCTCATTTCAAAATGAAACCGCTTCTATATTCTCCGTCTTACGAATGGTGCGAAAGAGAAGAATTGTGAATATCTCAACGTCAAACATGAATCTATTTCACTCAGACCTGCACTGCCAAGTTACAAAATAGCATGCCTGTCTCTAGACTTTGGGCTGAGGGGGTGAGGGGGTGTCCGTGTGTAGACGCGCTGTGGCTCATTAGCGTAACAATGCACACTAATGTGCTCCCAGCAAAGGAGCGGGGGACTGAGAGCTGCCGACAAAAATCGCAGACCGGGACATTTTAGTGTTAAAGATTCTAGGTCACATCAATAAGGTCTTATGTAAAACACTTCATCATCCCCAACCTTGACCCATCTTTGGCTACGTCTGGCTGTTGAATTGTTCTACATAAAATAGTTAAGACTTCCTTTGTAAGGAAAAGCCAACAAATGGGGCTGATTTAACCATTTTCTCCTAGAACATCTTCTCTGATCATTACAAATAGCTTATGTGCCTGCTCTGTGGTTTAGGCACTGGACTTAACACACGGTTGTGAATTCAGTACTCACTCCACCGACCTTAACATCTCAGCGTCTGACTGGGTGGGCTCCCTTTCACACAGATACAGACAATTGTGTCTACCTGTGAATTCCAGCTGGAAGACAGTCAGGACTCTAATTAGGGTGTCTGTGATAGCGGACATCTGAAAAGATGTCCATACCTCTGCACAAAGCATGTTCTGTGTTTAATTTGTTTCGAATATGTTTAACATTTCGCATTCAAATGAGCAGAAACATGTAAGCCTGTTCCCAGCAGTGGTCATGTTCACTTGTGCAAAGTTCATTTATGTTCATTGATTACTGCCACAGATGATCAGATTATTTTGTGCAAACCATGAAGGTCTTGCCTTATATAAGAAAACATTATTATTTCCTAAATACAAGTGGGCTTACTTTGAAGTAAAAGATTACTAATGCATTAAAACTACTGTATTAGAATGAGAACCTAACTGTCCATCTCCTTAAAATAATCACTCTCCAGTTTCTAACCTAACAGCGCCATCTAGCGGTACAAGTGGCACAATGGCAGCTCTATGGTAACTAGAGGTTTAACGAAATTACGATATTAATCATCCTCCTTGTTTCTACACTCTTTGTCCATTTTCCATTTTTGTCCATAATATAGGTGCACGTTGTAGTTCTACAGTTGGATGAAGTGTTTAAAACTCCAGAAGCACTGCTAAGTCGGTATCACTTTTGCCAGAGCAAGGCACACAAACCCATCACGTTATGGTCACTTCGAAGTAGGGTTGCCAACCGTCCCGTATTGTCCGGGACATCACGATTTATGGGCAATTTTGATTTAGCTCCAGTCCCGGATTCCAATCACAGCCTCATTGGCCAATAAGGCGCCAAAACTGACACAAACTCCCGGGTGTAGTAGCTACGTTAGTGACAGACCTGTGTGTGTGTGTGTGTGTGTGTGTGTGCTGTGAGCGGAGCCTTATGCTGTCAAAATGAGCAGTGAACCTGTAAAGATAAAAAGACTTTGCAACTATAAAAAAAGAGCGGGAAGCCAAAAGGCCAATCGCAGTAAAGTTGGCTTGCGGTTGCGATTCGGAGCTTTTTTCATCTTGCATTCCGTGATGAAGTCACTAAACTGTGATTAATTCTACATTTGGCTCGTCCTGGTTTGTGAATTCAGGTGACGTCATCATCTAAAGTGAAATCATTCGGCATTACATTTTAGGGCTTTATTTTCAAATGCTTATAACTTCTGAAGGTGACCATTAGATTCCTGACACCTGCAGTAAAGTGACCAGTCTGATTTGAGAAACTTTTCACAGTCTTACTTCTGTCTGTACGTGGCTCATATAAACCGTGAGGATGGAAAATGATAACACGCGAAATAATCAAGCCTTTAATTTAACTCGCCACAAAACCGTCCAAGCAGCAATAGAACTTCAAAAACTGATCATATAGAGAATCAGCAAAGGTTAAAGTTACCCTCCATCAGTTCTGAAAACTATCACAGATATAACTTTGTCTAATCGGCAGTTATTTACATACTGTGTGTTGTGAGGCATTTTCTGATTTGTGAAAGCTTTCACAGATATAATTTTGTCTTATAAATTGTTGTAATTATCTTATTTCACATATATAATTTTGTCTAATAAATATTTATGATGTTTTTTTTAAATATATAAAAAACTGATTTATGAAACCGTTCACGTGTGTGTATGTGTATATATATATATATATATATATATATATATATATATATATATATATATATACACACATATACACGCACATGTGAACACACCTGGAGGAAAGTGTCCCTGATTGGGGGTTGAAGAAGTTGGCAACCCTACTTCGAAGCGTGAAAGGGGCAAACAAGGGAAGCAGAACAACAGATGGACTGCACTTTAATTACAAAAATGCAAAGTGCTTCTATATAGTAAGTGGAGCTGATAGAGTGTAGAAACAACGGGGTTTGAATGTTATGGTTCCATTAATAGAGCAGTGTAATGATTGTATGAGGGATTATTGAGTGTATATCTCTCAACGTCATGGTTTTTTTTTCTTTGTTGTTTTATGACTTGGAGAATGATGACTATCCTAAACCCCAAGAGTCCATTCCACTGATGTGGAATAGAACCTGGACAGGGTGCCAGTCCATCGCAGGGTTTCTGTAATCACACCACTCGACCATCAATTTGCAAGCCTAACCTTGGACCAAGGTCTTCATGAACTCATGAGGGTTAAGGGCCTTGTTCAGGGGCTCAACCATGGCAGCTTGACAGTGTTGGGACTTGAATTTACACCCTTCATGCCAGTAGATCAGTACCTTAACAGCTGCACTGTCTGAGAAAGAGCAAATGTTGATTGCTCATTTCAAACCATTTTGTTTTTTGCCCCTCACGTTCAAATACAATACAAGCACCTTCAAATCCAAAATAGACTTTTAAGTTTGAGACAAAGTTGGACCACCTAAGAAGAGTAATGGTCCATTTTTCTTAGAGGTTGAGCACAACTTTATACCCAGCAGTAAACATTAAAGAGGACTAAAAAGGTGAAAGAAAGGATTCAGACAATTTTGTATCACGACTTTACAAACAAATGCAGAGGTATTTTTGCCACAAACGGGGACATGGGAACCCTGACCACCGGATTCAACTGGGTCTAAATATAACCATATGAAATTCCACATAAGCGAGCAAATCAAGCTTGTCGTAGCAGTGAAACTACAGATGTGTCTCACTAACCTCCTTTATTTCCCCCAAGGCTCAAAGAAAAGAGACACTCAGGTTTGACATACGTTTATTTCTTACAGC
>JAJAGP010007445.1:0-13427 GCA_025084515.1 Ancistrus triradiatus | reverse complement strand
ACAAGTGATGTTTATCCCGACTTAAAGGTTTGGACTGTTTAAACTCACTCCTGATTCCAGCCAGATTTTCCCCCACGGCTGTTTTTAAATTAGATAGCTCTGTCCTGGAATCCTGTAGTTCTTTTGACAACCTGGTGTTGGTTGATTTCAGCGTCTGAAGCTCTTCCTTTAGTGCTTGTAAGGTGGTTTTGAATTGTTCATTCATGTAGCACACCTGGTTCTGTAGATCTGTCCCTTTGTCAGTGGAGAGGTGGAATAGCATTTGATCCTTAAGCTCCACCACTTCTATTTCCAGAAGTGAAAGGTTCTCCTTGATTTTTGATACTGGAGACAGACTGTTGGATGGAAGAGTCGATGTACATTGGTACGCTGAGGGTTGATGTGTCTCTTCTTGGGAGAGAGAGTTTTGTGTAGGATCCAGATCAGCTGTTGAGGCCACAGCTTTGATCCTCATGAAGTCTCTGCTGAAGGTCTGCAGTGCAGACTCACTGCCTTGGACCACAATCATGCCGGAGTGGTAGATGTTGAGTGTTAGAAGTCGTTTCTCGTAAGCTTTCTCGTCGTCTTCGAACACCACAATCTGCCGGCCTTTACAGATGCCTCTCCTGATGATGTGGCTGTACTTTTGGAAAAAAAGAAAGCCTTGTGCCATTTGCCGGTGCTCTCAGTGTAAAAGAGCAGGTTCCTCACACCGCTGTGGATTCCTTTCTGAGATGCATCGATGAACAGAGACTCAGGATGCTTGTGCTGCTCCTGAAGTCTGTGCAGGTGTTTAGAATGTTCTGATGTCGTTCCAGGAGGATAGGTAAAGGGGCGGGGCTTACAGGCAGCTGCTGCTGCTGCTGCATCTTTTCCTGAGTCCATTTTAAACGTAAACAACTAACTGATAAAAATGCTGTTTGTTTACAACTGAACTTACTTGTTTGTTATGAATCATAAACATACAAACAAGTAAAAACCTATATAAACATACATTAATATATACATATAAATAAATAAACAAATAAATAAAACACAAGTTATGTATGGAAGCAGTCTCTGATGAATCAGATTGAGTATTGCAGCAGTCTGACCTCAGTTGATCCCTTTGTTCCTTTATCTGTTCAGAGTCTCTGTGAATCCGTTTCCCCTTGTTAATCCTCTTTTCCTTTGTACTTTTTGTGATCTTTTCTCTTCACTCCTCTGATCAGTTGATTCCTGCTCTTTTACGTGGAAAGTTGTTGTTTTTCAGGTGCCTCAAAGCAGTAAAAAACAAAATCTCTCTCTCTCTCAAAAGAATGATAAACTTGAGGTGTTAAACCTCTCCATCTCTCTCTCTCTCTCTCTCTGTCATTCATTTTTCATTTATAATGCTTTATTGGCATGACTGTTATGGTACAATGTTGCCAAAGCGTATATTATATAATGATAAAAAAATATATAATAATAATAATAATAACATATATAAAAGGACTTAAAGGTATAACAAAACAAACAAAGTGGTTAGGTGGAGTTCTGATGGTCTGTGTATGATGGAGTTGAGTTTCTCTCCCTCTCCCTCTCTCTCTCTCTCTCTCTCTCTCTCTCTCTCTCTCCCTCTCTGTCTCTCTGCAGTGTTCTCAGCTGCTGGATGAGGGAGTGTATGAGGATTTCTTTGATGAGATTATAGAGGAGTATGAGGAGATCAGACAGGAGCACTACGACTCCCTCAAGGTCTTTGATTGATTCCATTCTGCAATTGTATGAAATTTTTCTTTTTGAGTTTTATGAGTTTTATCTGTAATGGAATGAAAACGTTCAGATGAAAGAAACACTTTTTCAACCATATGTATGAATCATTCAGAAGCATTATTTATTATGGCAGAGGTTCCAAAGCTTTTATTCAGTAGATCACAGAAATTTCCAAAAGCTTCTGACAGCTCAACTAGATCTGAAAGATTCTGCATTTTTTTTTCAGGAAAGGCGTTACCTGTCTCTGGCTCAGTCTCGTGAAAAAGCTCTTCACTTGGACTGGCTCTCTCAGCCAAAACCAGGTGAGAATGACATGCCCTGTACGGACGGACATCAGCGGTACCCTTTCCAGAAGGGTTCTGCTTGTAAAGAAGACCCGTCTTGGTGTTAGTTAGCTCTGTAGATCAGTAGTACAGTTCACAGTGCTGCAGTGTTCTGAGGAACCTGGATGAAGGTTAGAGTGAGATACTAGCTGTTGTTCTGACTCCCACAGTTCAGCCTCAGTTCCTGGGAACACGTATGTTTGAATCGTATGACCTGAGGAAGCTGGTGAATTTCATTGACTGGAAGCCCTTCTTCGATGTGTGGCAGCTCAGAGGGAAATACCCCAACCGGGGGTACCCCAAAATCTTCAATGATAAAACTGTGGGTAAGTTTTCATTATAGAAGAGTTTTGCTGAAACGTTTACAGAAAATGAGTGTGAGAAGCAGCAGCAGCTCAGAGGTTCAGCTACTGAAATGCTTCTCAGAAGAGTCTTGAGATGGTTCAGACCAAAATCGGGTTAGCTCAGAGCTCAGTTAGATCAAAGACTGGAGCTTGGTGAGATCAGAGCTGGATATCGTAGTCAGATTTCTGCAGTTATCTGATTATTCAAGTGGTTATGTAAACAGCATACACCGATCTAGAAATCAGATTAAGAAATCTGATAAAGAGAGCTGGATTTATCTCAGTTATCGGATATCTCAGTGCATATATGTCCCTATTATCTACTGTAGCTCCTCAGTTAACGGATGGAGGCAAAATTGTCCTAATATTTTAGTGCGTGTGTGTGTGTGTGTGTGTGTGTGTGTGTGTGTGTGTGTGTGTGTGTGTGTGTGTAGGTGAAGAAGCCCGGCGTGTGTATGAAGATGCTCGCAGCCTGTTGAACATGTTGATAGACGGGGCGGAGCTGCAGGCCCGGGGTGTTGTTGGTTTCTGGAGAGCCCAGAGTCACAGTGATGACATATTGGTGTATGCCGATGATGTCACTCCTACTGCTTCAAATCACATCGCTACCTTCCATGGACTCAGGCAGCAGGTGAGGTCTTCCTCATGGTTTTACTCTGGGTTTCAGTCCTGAATGATTTAGGTTCTTACAGCCTATAAGCTCCTCAGGTTTCCTCCAAGGCTGAGTGAAGCAGCAGGCGTGTGTGTACACCAGTGTGTGTATGTACATCAATGTGCGTGCTCTGTGTATGCGCTGTATGTGCCGTGTGTGCTGCGTGTGCTGCGTGTGTGTGTGTGTGTGTGTGTGTGTGTGTGTGTGTGTGTGTGTGTGTGTGTGGTTGGTGTGCTGTTTGTTTATTGTTTTGCTGTCCTCTGTAGGCAGAGAAGGACTCGGCTAGTTCAGAGCCGTACCTGTGTGTATCAGATTTTGTGGCCCCCCTGGAGAGCGGGGTGAGGGACTACGTGGGCCTTTTTGCTGTGGCCGTGTTTGGGGCTGAGGAGCTCAGCAAAAGGTTTGAGCAGCAGAACGATGATTACAGCAGCATCATGGTGAAAGCTCTCGCCGATCGACTGGCTGAGGTATGGAGTTCCTGCATTACACACAAAATTATCCGTGGAATAAGAATAACTGGAACCAAACCCAAGCTGAGTTTTTGTAGTACAGTGGTACCTCGGTTCTCATGGTTAATTTGTTTCAGAAGGCTTGCTGAGAACCAAAAACCAGTAAATGCGAATACTGTAAATTGGTCCCAGACCCCCAGAAAATCCCCCCTGTATGAGGCATTATCAGCATTAATGGAGTCGTATTGTACAGGAGCTCCCTGATTTATGATGGGGATATGTTCAACAAATCCATCATAAGTTACGTGGATCATGAACCGATGAGGTTAATATAGTCTGTACTGGATCATAGCGGAGCCGAACTAGCCTTGTCAGGATCCATGGGGACTTATTTGCACGTCGAATACAGTACTGCGGAGATCTTCTCTGAGAGCTGTTGTGAATCTGAATCACTGTGTACTGAATCATGAGTCGTGAATTGAGTTTCAGCTTGAGCAGGGGCACTGATTACCAAGCAACCGACGAGAACCGAGACAAATTTTTCTAGACAAAATATGTCGAGAACTGAATTTGATGAGTTCAGAGGTGTTTGAGAACCGAGGTATCACTGTATTTTATTGCTTCCAGTAATGTTTGTATGTTAGTTAACGGATCTGATTTGCATGTTCCTCTGCTGATCCTGGAGGATTTTTTAATTCTCTGTTGTAGTTATAGTTATTTACTGATATAATGCTGATGGTTTCTGGTTGTTTGCAGGCCTTTGCTGAGGAGCTTCATGCTCGTGTGAGGAAGGATCTGTGGGCCTACAGTGAGGAGGAAGATCTACCACCCCACGACCTTCATAAACTACGTTACTCTGGGATTCGCCCCGCCGCAGGATATCCCAGTCAGCCGGACCATACTGAGAAGCTGACCATGTGGAGACTTGCCAATGTCCAGGAGAAAACTGGTGTGAAGATCTCTCTGACTTTTATTTACACAGATCTGTTTATTACAGTGGGGCAAAAAAAGTATTTAGTCAGCCACCGATTGTGCAATTTCTCCTACTTAGAAAGATGAGAGAGGTCTGTAATTTTCATTATAGGTACAAAAAAAAAAATCTAGGAAATCACATTGTGGGATTTTTAAATAATTTAATTTTAAATCATGGTGGAAAATAAGTATTTGATCACCCAGAAACAAGCAAGATTTCTGGCTCTCACAGACATGTAGCTTCTTCTTTAAGAAGCTCTTCTGTCCTCCACTCGTTACCTGTATTAATGGTAAAAGTGTGTGAACCTCTAGGATTATCATTAAACTTAAGGTGAAATTAGAGTCAGGAGTTAATTCCAATTAATGGGATGATCAATCGGATGTTAGTGGACACCCTGCTGTATTTAAAGAACAGGGATCTTCATAGCACACACTTTTGGAAGTGGATCACGGTACGAGCAAAGCAGATTTCTGAGGAGCTCAGAGAAAGATATGGAAAAGGTTACAAAACCATCTTCAAAGAATTTGGACTCCATCAATCCACAGTCAGACAGATTGGGTACAGATGAAGAAAATTCAGCCCATGGTTACTCTCCCCAGGAGTGGTCGACCAACAAAGATCACTCCAAGAGCAAGGCTTGTAATGGACCACAACGTACCAAAGGAACCCAGCATAACTTCTAAGCAACTAAAGGTCTCTCTCACAGTAACATTAGCCAGTGTTCATGAGTCCACCATCAGGAGAACATTGAACAATAAGAGAACATG
The DNA here is from genome assembly GCA_025084515.1 of Ancistrus triradiatus. Classification (NCBI taxonomy): domain Eukaryota; kingdom Metazoa; phylum Chordata; class Actinopteri; order Siluriformes; family Loricariidae; genus Ancistrus; species Ancistrus triradiatus. Next base: position 8,209 of record JAJAGP010007445.1, on the reverse strand, counting down.
GTGTGTAAGGCAGGGTTCAAGGAGAAAACCACTGCTCTCTCAAAAAAGAACATCACTGCCTGTCTGCAGTTTAATAAAGATCACATGGAGCCAGAAGGTTTTTGGATAGATGAGAATAAACTACAACTATTTGGTTTAACTGGGATACGTTATGTCTGGAAAAAGTTAAACCCTGCCTTCCTGCAGAAGAACCTTGCCCCATCTGTGAAACATGGTGGTGGTAGTATCATGGTTTTGATGGAACAATGAATTCTGAATTATAGTAGCAAATTCTAAAGGAAAATATCAGGACATCTGAAGATGAACTGAATACGAAGAGAACGTGGATAATGCACCAAGAAAATGACCCTAAACACACAAAGGACGGTTAAAGAAGTGAAGTTAATGTTATGTAACTGCCCAAGTCAAAGTCCTAACCTTAATCCAATAGAAGTGTTTTGGAAGGACCTGGAGTGAGCAGTACATATGAGGAAACCCAAAAACATCTTAGAACGGAAACTGTTCTGTACAGAGGAACAGGATCAAATTCAACAGCAGTTACTGCAAATATTTAGGGATTAACTCCGGGTGCTGAAAGCAAAGGTTCGCATACTTTTTACCACTCACAGATATGGAATATTGGATAATTTTTCCTCAGGTAAATAAATGACCAAGTATATTATTTTTATCTTGTGTATTTAACTGGGTTCTCTTTATCTACTTTTAGGCTTTGTGTGAAAATCTGATGATGTTTTAGCTCAGATTTGTAGACATTTATAGAGAAAATAATAAACTTCAGTTCACAAACTTTCAAACATCTCTGTAAAGAAAAAATGTCTAATTGATACTATTATATTTATATGTCAAAAATCTCTTACTTGACCTGTTAGACCTTCAGAGCGAGAATTTAATTACATTATTATTTTATTAATCATATACAATAGTTACTTATGTTTATAATAACCTGATGCTCCATCTAGATATTGAAATTGAACATTAGCAGGATTTTTAAACATATTGATTATCTATAGCTAATAAAAATAGATTACTAAACAGATTAATGGTGCATTTATCTGCCATTGACTAATCATTTCTTACAAGTCTAAGTTGATGAGCCCCTCTCTTCCATAAAATGTTTTGTCCAAAATCTAATCTCTTTCCTCGTTCCATCACACTAAATGGTGCAGGTTTATTTTGTTTTTAAAAACTAGAACTTAAATCAAGTCCAGGATCTGCTGCTGTAACCCAACACTGAGAAGAGAATCTCTAATCTTTAGCTTTATTGTTTATTTATTTATGTATTAGGTATTGCTCTCACTGAGTCTCTGGCCATGACTCCAGCTGCAGCTGTGTCTGGTCTTTATTTCTCCAATGCCAAATCCACCTATTTTGCTGTGGGCAAGATCACCAAAGAGCAGGTACAAACATCCACCTCTACCCTTCCTGCAAAAACCACCACCATCTTTAACCACAAACGCTTATGCTATGTAAAGCACCACCACCTTCAACATCTCCATCTCTAACACCTCCACCACATTCAGTAAAGTACACACTAAGTACAGCTCTGACGGGCAAAGAAGTGAATGAAGATTTGTTTTGTTGTGCGTTTTGTATTTCATCAAATTTTAAACACAGCTGACTGTAAACAAACAGCATCTTTAGCCACACTCCCTGTTTGAAGGAGTATTATAATCCTCTCCACTGCTCCAGTTTTCTCCCTCTAGTTGGGGTCATGTTTTCTTTGTTAGCCAAATTAAACAGCTTGTCATGGTCTGTAAACAGTCCCCTTTAACTGCAGATTAATTTGCGTTTTAGGCTTCTGCTGGTACTGCGCTACCTCGGTTCTTGTCATTGATTCATTCCAGAAGGCTGGTTGAGAACCAAAAACCAGTAAATGTTTCCCATAAGGAATAATGTAAATTGGTCCCAGACATATCTCATATCACAAAGTCATATCACAAACCTTATTTTATAATGAAGAGTTTGAAAATATCATGTCATTTAGCGACTAGTGGATTGAAAGTGAAAAGTAAAAGCAAAACACTTACTCTATTGATGAACTCTAGCATAGCTGCTAATGCTAACTGCAGTGTTCTGTTTTCTGGAGGATTCAGTTCCTGTTTTCCTTTCGGTTTGCTCTTGCAAATTAGTCTTTTTGGGTCCATGGAGATTTATTTGCACTACGAATACAGTACTGTAGATATAAAAGTAAAGAAAAACACGATAAACACACCACAGATCAGCAACCCTAACCCTCGACTCGTACATGGTTAAGGAAGTGCGGCGAGTACTGAACAAATGACAAGAACGGAGGCAAATTTTTCTAGTCAAAATTGTTTGAGAACTGATTTTGATGAGTTTTGAGGTGGATGAGAACCGAGGTACCACTGTAATTGTTTTAGAAACTACAATGTGATCCCATCATTTTCCTCTACTGGATCTGGATAAAAATTCCATTAATTAAAACAATGTATAATTTATAATAATTGTTTGAGTTATGCTCCACACCAGATTGCTCAGCTATTAGAGAAAAGTGTTTTGTTTATATCTGGGATTCGTTTCTTTGTTATGGAGTAAGAAAAAGCTGCCTGAACATCCTAAATGTGTTCTGTTTCCATAATGTTTAATAGGGTTAGGGTTTGTGTAGAGTTTGTGTCTGTTAGTTTCACATTTGTCATTTTTTCTTGATTCAGGATTGTGTGTGTGTGTGTGTGTGTGTGTGTGTGTGTGTGTGGGGGTGTGTGTGTTTGGTGTGGGGGGGTGGTTCACCTTTTAAAAGTCAAGACACACACACTCTTACATGCCCTTCATCATACACACATGTAGGGCTGCAACAACGAATCGATAAAATCGATAATAATCGATTACTAAAAGTGTCGACAACGAATTTCATTATCGATTCGTTGTGTTGCGTGATTTATGTGTCCCCCACCTTATCATATCCGCTTACGTTACTTACGGCACTTTGTCAACGCTGGAAAAAAATATATGAGAGAGTTGAACGGAGCGAGGCGGAGCTGGCACGGACGCGGAATCTTCAAAATAAGTTAGCATTAAGAATTAAATAAATTCTACAAATGAAACATGACCGGCACAGAGAAGAAGGTTCGGCTTAAGCCCTCAAAAGTGTAGGAGCACTTCACATTTCACACAACAAAAAATGTGTAACATGCAAGGTTTGCAAAAGTGACCTGACCTGGTACGGGGGCATCCCGGTGCTGATACAGCCCTCGAAACGGAAACATGGAGTCACCGATGAGGATGAAGGGATCTCAACAACAGCGTAAGTCACCACAATATCCCGAGTTTGTTCCGTTGTGAAGTGAGGGAACGTAACGGAGCACTCACACTATGTGAACGGACACAGCACGGCTGATGCTGTTTTTCTGCTTGTTAGCTGGATAATGACAGTGATGGAGTTAAGAGACAGATATCCTATATTGGCCAGGCTAGCCAAGTCCTATTTATGCATTCCTGCTACTTCAACACTGTCTGAGAGTCTGTTTTCTGTGGCAGGAAATATAGTCTCTAAAAAGAGAGCCAGCTTTAGCCAGGAGCATGTTGACATGCTAACATTTTTGGATTGCAATGCATAGTTCCTAAAGAAAGAGCGTGAATGAGTTTGTATGTAGTGTTTGCATCAGAGAGCACCTTATTTTCTTATGTTTAATTTGAGATTGTAATTTATTAATAAATTTTAGTTATTATTATCGATTTCATTTATTTAAGCACGTATTGCTTTGTTATGTAATGTTATATTTCTGAATAAAGACATGGAAAGGTGTTTTGTAAAAACCGATTTAATCGAAAAAATAATCGACCCCGAATTAATCGATTATTAAAAAATTAATAGTTAGTTGCAGCCCTCATTAAATGCACTCTTCCTCTCCATCAATACGCTTACACACACACAACACACACACACACACACACACACACACACATATTCACTCACTCTGTATTTGTTGTAATTAATGGATGGTGTAAATTTGTAATGAACAGGTGGAGGATTACAGCAGGAGGAAGCAGATCTGTATCAGTCAGGTGGAGAAATGGCTGGCTCCATACCTGGCATACGATATGGACTGAACCCTGAACAACATCTGTGCACCACCAACATGATCAACTCTGAACCTAAAACACCTGATAATCAAGGTGCTTCATGATCAGACTCGAGTTCGATTCTTCTGAACCAGTCTCATGTTTACATCAGAGAATTTCACCCATTTGTTATCGACATGGATCTCGGAGTGGATTTTATTTCATTTTAAATTCATCTTTTGCTTAAGCTGCACAATCAATGTGTAAGCCATGTTTTATCGTTTCTAATGATTGATTATCAAGGCACAAAGTATAAGAAATTTGCCAGTAAATAAGATGTCAGTATTTTCACTGTTTTATAGTTGCAGTAAATGAGATACTTTTTTAAAAGTGAGAACACTACTGTATTCTTTAAGTACCAAAGTCTTCAAATCACCCGGAGTGTTTAGAGAAAGTATTAAAACTACAGGTCAGAAACATTTTGGTCTTATGTTCAATGTTATCCTTTTTTGACTTTATTATTTAATTTATAAATTTCATTATCTTAAAACAAACCTTTCATAAATTTGTGAACCTTTAATGATGGGAGAGAGAATTTTCTGTTTATTGTGGATTTAAAGTAAAAGATCCTTAATGCGGAGTATCTCATCTCTTCCTGTTTTTAAAGAATTGAGCAGATTCATTCCACAGATCTTCAGCTCTGCACTTCACATACACCTCAGGTGATTCTTTTTATTTACACAGATCTGTTTATTACTGTGGGGCAAAAAAGTATTTAGTCGGCCACTGATTGTGCAAGTTCTTTTACTTAGAAAGATGAGAGAGGTCTGTAATTTTCATTATAGGTACACTTCAACTATGAGAGACGAAATGAGAAAAAAAAATCCAAGAAATCACATTGTAGGATTTTTAAAGAATTTAATTGTAAATCATGGTGGAAAATAAGTATTTGGTCATCTACAAACAAGCGAGATTTCTGGCTCTCACAGACCTGTATCTTCTTCTTTAAGAAGCTCTTCTGTCCACCACTCCTTACCTGTTACTCGTTATCCCCTCAACCACCACACACACACACACACACGGGAACCTCACAGGAAACGCTAGAATCAAATCCACTGATATTGGCCAAATAAAAAAACCTCTAACCCAATGACAATATGAGAGTTTTAGACCAGTAAAAACCGCAGGATTTACGGCAGACCGTCCTTTACGGCAGCAAGGAGTTTACATGGAATCTTGTGTTGGGTAGTCAGTAACAAAGAATTCTATGTTCCGGTTACGTTTCCGGTTGGAAATGAATGCATGTTTGTGAGACAACATGAGCAAGCGAAAAAAGGACTTTACTGACATTCTGTCTGCAGTTTAACAGTGTCATGGAGTTTTTTGACGGTAAGTGAATGTTCTATGACAAAATCAAAAGTTATTTTACATTCTAAGTATATTTTAAAAGGTTAAATAGTTGACGAGATGTGGTTGTCAACAATAAGGGAGGAGAGCTGTGTTCAGTATGTGGTTTCTGGCAAATGGTTGCCGGTTGACAGTTGTTATACAGGTAGTCCTAATAGTACTAATGAATTTGCGTTGGTGTGTGGGATTGTGTGTCAAGAATATTTTACGTTGCACAGATTTCAAAAGGTGAAAATTAAGTCCCTAAATTTGAATGAGCTCGACTTCAAACCCAAAGAAAACCTGTGGGATCAGCAGATAAAATCTTGAAAAGGTGAAGGTTCTGGTAGAATATTAGTATTATTACTGCTTATTTCTGTTAATAATAAGACCTTTACATAAACCCAACGAACATAGGTTCATGGCTCATGTCCTGCAGTGAACCAAGTTATAACATTGCTGCAGGGTCAGGGCAAGGGGTCAGCAAATAGGGCTGTCAGGGGTACCTTCTGTCTGTAATTTCCAAACTCTCCTACGATAGATAATACAAGGATACAGTTTAACTTCTCATTTGCGAAAAGAACAAAATATTGATTATGAGAGAATATGGTTATATGTACTGTATATACTCACAATGGGCAAAGCTAGCACTCAGTGGACACTTTCATGCATAAAAAAAGTAATGCACAGACCCAGGCCACTTTGTTTCCATGTTGCTGATGATGTGCGCTGCATCTCATATCTTCACAATGCAGAACAGTAATTAACTGCAGTGGCTGTATTGTGAATTGTACTTCATTTGTAATGCAAATTGCTATCATTTAGGCCTACCTGCACATTAATGTTGTGGAAAAACATCATATTCACTTAATCATCTTTATTTAGCCAAGAGTGCCATTTATGCAGCCAATCACACTTGGAAAAACTAAAACCATATTAACTGATTCAAGTCTTAAAGCTTCATACTTCATTCTTAATTAAATTACTTGTTGCTTAGACTGGTACCTGAAATTCTGTGGTATTCTTCTTTGATCAGGTTTGTGGCTCTGTGACTTTGGAACACCACAAAGGTTTATAGTAACCATTTTAATGCAAGAGTCACATTTCTGACAGCACAACAGATGGCTGCTTTAGAATATGCTCAGCATAACTGATTTCATATAGAAAACTCCCCTTCGCAAAAACCTGGAGCGCAACACAAAGAATTTGCTCCAAACTCAAGGCATGTCCATATGAGTGTCATATGAGTGATTGAGAGCAGAGAATATTGTTAATATAAATGATCGACTGTGTTGAGAAACGCTAAGGCTCACACAGATAATCATCAGGGAACAATGAAAATTTGAAGTGGGGTCTGATCACCCTCTCCCAATGGAGATTTCTCCATAGCTTCGATGTGAGAAACTCAGGATTAGTTGAAGTAAACCTGCCAGTCAGCAGCTTAGCTTTATGGAGTATGTTGCAGGAGTAACTGACTCAAAGTTAGGCTGAACTTGCTTTGTGAAACCAAAAACCTACAGTTTCCGTAAACTCTGAGTCAACTAACTCTTTGTTTTCACAAAACCTCCTTTCTGAAATACCCCCCAAGTTTGAAAGTATCATGTGCTTGTTTGGCTGCAGATTGCCTTCTGGTGCTGCTTTGTCTTTTGAATGCTCACCACCTGCTGCCTGTTTTGCCCTCTCCTTCTCTGTCTGCTCATTCAGCTAATGCAGCTGCATTTCATTTTAAATTAATTTAAAAAGTTCAACTCAATTCTCAATAAAACATAACCTTTATTGGTAATGACAGTGGTCAAACGTCTTCACCAGGTTTGCACACACTGTAGCTGGTATTTTGGCCCATTCCTCCATGCAGATCTCCTGTAGAGCAGTGATGTTTTGGGGCTGTCGCTGGGCAACACAGACTTTCAACTCCCTCCACAAATTTTCTATGGGGTTGAGGTCTGGAGACTGGCTAGGCCACTCCAGGACCTTGAAATGCTTTTTACAGAGCCACTCCTTTGTTGCCCGAGGGTGTGTTTGGGATCATTGTCATGCTGGAAGACCCAGCCACGTTCCATCTTCAGTGCTCTCACTGATGGAAAGAGGTTTTGGCTGAAAATCTGATGATACATGGCCCCGTTCATTCTTCCCTTAACATGGATCAGTTGTCCTGTCCCCTGTGCAGAAAAACAGCCCCAAAGCATGATGTTTCCACCCCCATGCTTCACAGTAGGTATGGTGCAACTCAGCATTCTTCTTCCTCCAAACACGACGAGTTGAGTTTTTACCAAAAAGTTCTATTTTGATTTCATCTGACCATATGATATTCTCCCAATCCTCTTCTGGATCATCCATATGCTCTCTGGCAAACTTCAGACAGGCCTGGACTTAAGCAGGGGGGCACGCCTGGCACTGCAGCATCTGAGTCCCTCTCGGCGTATTGTGTTACTGATGGTAGCCTTTGTTACTTTGGTCCCAGCTCTCTGCAGGTCATTCATCAGGTCCCACCGCGTAGTTCTGGGATTTTTGTTCACCGTTCTCATGGTCATTTGATCATGGATGAGATCTTCCGTGGGAGACCAGATTTAGGGAGATTATCAATGGCCTTGTATGTCTTTCATTTTCTTACAATTGCTCCCACAGTTGATTTATTCACACCAACCTGCTTGCCTATTGTAGATTCACTCTTCCTGTGTTATTGGCACCTGTTTGACCTCATTATCTGTATAAAAGGCACCTGTCCACAGCCTCAAACAGTCAGACTCCAAACCCAACGATGGCCAAGACCAAAGAGCTGTCGAAGGACACCAGGAAGAAAATT
>JAJAGP010007444.1:0-13445 GCA_025084515.1 Ancistrus triradiatus | reverse complement strand
GGATAAAAAGCGAAAAAGTCGCCAATGTGGAGTCATTTCATGCTTGCCCGGGACATTAGACAAGCAAATTGTGAGCACTGTTCATGTAAGTTATCAATAATAACCTTTTATTATAGGAGAAAACGCAATAAAACTACTTTAAAAAGCAAATTTTGGCAGTGTGTTCAGAATTTTGGTTTTGCCCAAGTTTTATTTGGGTGCACCACTAATTAGTACTACCTATGCTGAATAATGCATTGTTTAATGCATTTTTAATGTCAAAGATACTATAAATAAGTCCATCAAGCATCTATAAATATGCAAGCGATGCAGGCTCTAGATTTTCCTGCCATTCCACCTGGCCTTGCAATCGACAACTGCCAGAACAGCTTCACGGATGGTCCTTCAGACACCCACTAGTCAACAAGCCAACCAAAATACCTACAATCTACAATTATTCTTCAGGGCAGACAATAAGCAATACCCTTTTCCAAAATAATCCTCACCATCCGGTCACTCCTCCCTCAGACACGACCAATCATGCTTGTATGACTTGAACCTGGGTCTCCATGGGTGGTGGGCTGCACCACCTGCTTATGGACCTCCACAACTTATGGACTAATAACGACTTATAATACAAAAATGTTCTAATAAATGTTCTAAATACTGTATTGTTACTACTAAAAAATCCTTTGTAACACTACTTGAAGACCAAAGAAGATGGAGTGCTGCCTGTCATGAACTTTCCTCCACAGTCATCGGAACAAAACCCCGAAGACACTCGAAGACAGAGAAAAGTCGCCAAACTCCTCTCTTGACAAAAACAGCCAAGAAATAGAGGTAGCACTGTACACAAGACAGATTTTTATTTCTTTTTATAATCCTAGGCTGTTAAAACAAACAGACGATAAACAGTGTTTACCTGTAGTATTTGTAGTAGTGGTTTCAGACTTTTGGCCCCCACCGTATATATAACAGGAATTAGCCAGGATTTAGAAATGTTACCCAGGGCTGCATTAAAGGATATAGCAATCAAAAACTATATATAGATGGCCGGCTAAATGATGTAAATGATATATTCCCTGGGCTATAAGCTTAGATCTCTGATCCCCATCTGAATTAAGGGTTTAAAAATAGTTAATTGTGCAGAACAAGGTTATAATGTTCCCGTTAACTAAATGAAACACACTTTCCTCACGACCCACCTTTACAGTCACTTTATACCGAGTAGCATTTTCCCTTTTACAATCTAATCTTTATTTTGTATTTTTTCTGCTGTGGTTTCAGAGAGCATGCACCTTTAGTGCTGTGACGCAGTCCACAAATCATGCGAAAGATTAATGGCAGGACTCTGCAGCTTACAAGAAATATTCTGGTCCATGAACCACTCGCTGACCATAAACAAGGACATCTTTCACAGCTTCATTACGATCGAAAGAGCAATTATATTCCAACATCCGGCATTAAATTTTCATGTCAAAATCCAGCACAGTTATCAAATGCACACCAGCCAGATTTCCTCGGGTCCAACCCAATTAATTTACTCATTCATTTTCAGTTCCTGTCTGCTTGCTTACAGCAAGCCCGAATTAACTGCTAAAGCAGATTTAGAAGAATAATCATAACTTAATTATAGCGATTGGCACGTAGCCAAACAGGAAGAGCACTGATAGATCTCCAGTATATTCGATGGCTTAGCGCGACTTTGATAAAACAATGGCCTCTAAGAGAGGCTCCGAATAAACATTAACACGTTATTTGACACAGCTGTGCTTGTACTCGCTGTGAAAGTCTTTTCAATCAGGGCTCGTTCTAAAGCGCACCAAGACCAATTCCGTTTCAGAATGTGGATGACTGCAGGTGAAATCCAGAGTCAGCCTTGTTATTGGGCATAAAAACCAAATTCCTGCGTGTTCATACGCACATTCAGAGCAGATAGTCCACGGCCACATCCGGCATTTAAAATGTTCATCCTTTGACCTCGTGTGTCAACTCGGAAGAATTTTAACTTCGTTTGCAGCGCTGCCTTGAAAAGCAGTTATGAATCGAATGTGTGACGACCACAACAAACCCAAAACGAACGCACAGATGAACGCCTACACGTCGGCCTCGGTGTGAGGACATAGGTCACGACTTCCAGGATGATTGAAAGATCAGGCTCCTGCATGTAACTTTGAGTTTCAGATGCTCCCGACCTGATAGAGAAAGAAATGCTTTTGCCGATTTGGCGGCGCAACTCTGGCGGTTCTTTAAAGCACTCATTTGAACACGGGTGGTATGTTTTGCACTGCACATCCAGTACATCTGCACAGGTTCGCATCTGCACTGTTTCCTATTTAGAAGCTCTTTTCATAAGGGCTGGGCTCCATGACAGTGTCTACTGTGTGGAGGTAAAAAAAAAAAAATTCTACCAGTAGAGATTTGACTACACCCTATAAATTAATACCACACTATCAATTTATACTTCGCTGTACAGGTATGCACCATTTAAAAAACTGAAATATTAAAAATTACAATAAGTTATAATAGGAAACAAAAATCTGTCTTCTGAATCTGGACGTTGCAGCCGAAACTGCTGGTCTCCTCAACAGCCAATCCATGATGCACATCTTTGAGCAGAGGCGGGAGTTAGAGTTTATGAGAACAAGTCCATCATTTGTGTGTACAATGAGGCAAAAAAGTATTTAGTCAGCCGCTGATTGTGCAAGTTCTCCTACTTAAAAAGATGAGAGAGGTCTGTCATTTTCATCATAGGTACACTTCAGCTATGAGAGACAAAACGAAAAAAAAAATCCAGGAAATCACATTGTAGGATTTTTAAAATCATGGCGGAAAATAAGTATTTGGTCACCCACAAACACGCAAGATTTCTGGCTCTCACAGACCTGTAACTTCTTCTTTATGGAGCTCTTCTGCTCTCCACTCGTTACCTGTTTTAATGGCACCTGTTTGACCTCGTTATCTGTATAAAAGACACCTGTCCACAGCCTCAAACAGTCAGACTCCAATTGGAGACTCGGTTGATGTGTTTAGAGACTTTGTGTACGTGACTCATGTCTGTTTGACTTTCCACTATTTATTTGACGAAATCTGTAAATGGCGTTCGTAAGTGGATCTGTCCTATTGTAAGTCATACTCCATTCTTTGTCCCCCCACTACTTGTATATTCTTTCTAAACTATAACTATTAACTGGCTCAGATTCACTCGTTGAGTCTCTGATTCATCTGACTGATCTTCCATGTTGTTCGTAATTCTGTCTATCAATGCATTTTCTTTACCAGAGCCCTCACTGGATATTTTTTCAGACCACCCTATGTAAACCCTAGACATGGCTGTGTCTGAAAATAGCAGTAGATTAGGCATTTCTGAAACACTCAGACCTAACACCAACAACCAGGCTATGATAAATTTTTTTTTTCCAATTTTGATTTGCTTGATCTTCAGCAGGTCATCCTGACCATGTCTACATGACTAAATGCACTGTTTCTGCTATGTGACTGGCTGATTAGATATTTGTATTAATGAGCACTTGAACTGGTGTACCTAATAAAGTTGATCAAATAATTCACTTATATTTATTCCTTTGGAAGAATCTACATGTAGCTGCTTTGGAAACTGTCAAAAAGTTAAAGTAACATACGTGAATATAAAGGAAGGTTTCAAATTTGCTACTCTCATTACATCTTCCCCTTAATGCTCTCTCGTTGCAGGATAAAGGATAAAGTTATACAACCCAGATAAAGCGCATTGTTAAAAGATTTTTAAGAAGCATCAATCTTTCAGTGCTTTGAGAAGGATTTCCTACGGATTCGGCCTAGATACAGCGAGTCAGGAGAAGATATCTAGGCTGAAATTGACTGTACAATATAATCTCAACAGGCAGCTTTGTGGTCTGACCCTTGTGCTGTTAAGAGTCAAACAAACTCGCCAACCTCACCGGCTCTGTTCACTACAAAGCGCTGTACTTGTAAAACCTAGTGCACTACAGTACTGTGCAAAAGTCTTAGACCATCATTAGATTAGATGTAGCATTGTATTAGCAATGGTATAATGACCAGATGTGATTTTTTTTCTCAGTCAATGTATTAAGCTACAACCAAAAAATAAAGGAAATTTCTATGCAGTATTAAACACTGAAGATTGATACTGGAAAGGACTTCACAATACACATCACACAGTATATAAAACCAAAAATAAATAAATGTATTAATTTACGTTCAATATAAAATGGTATATAAATAAAAACATGTCTAATTTATTTATTCACAGATTTATTCATTTGTCACATTTAGTCCTCCATATATTAAACACTGAATTAAAAATCTGAAAAAAAAACCCAGCTTCCATAGGCTACGAGGCAAGTATCCTGTGTGACCTCCCCTTACACTTGAGCAATAACTGGATGCCAAGTTGACAGTTTGAAGAAGCTTAATCAGGAATGGTCTTTTTGGAAGGGTAGCAGCCCAGAAACCACTTTTTCATAACGGGAACAGGGTGAAAAGTCTAAAATATGCTAAAGCTCACAAAAGTTGGAATGAAGACTGGTGGAGAAGAGGATTATAGAGTGACAAACCCAAGTTCAAAACTTTTGGGTCCAACCGTCAACAGTATGTTATACATAATCCTTCTACCATTGCTAAAACAACAAATCTAAGGTTGGCTTAAGACTTTTGCACAGTGCTATATATTAACCTACCAGAAAGAAAGGTAATAGAAGCCATGGTTTTCTCTTGTGTAAATATTCAAATAACATAATTAACAAATTTAATTAAAATACCTCTACTTGACTTAATGGGCTAGGAGTGTGGCGCTCCGTGCCTGAGTCACTTGCCTGCCATTATCATTAAAGAGTTCATTTAAAGCCCATGTGCCCTTTCGCTCTTATTGTGATCAATCTGTACACATGATGCTATTCAGCGACTGCTGCTCGAGGGACTATCACCACACCATGCTGTTCCGCATATGCAAATACGCCATTAATAAATAAGTGCGAGCAGGGAAGCATAAATAATCCAGCACCCTAGGGCAGGTTGAGGGAACAGCTGTCCCAGAGGAGTGCCAGATGCCCAAGCTGGCGCCGCTCTGCGCACCCCCTTCCATCCCTGTCAAAGACACGGTCACCTCTTCGCTTCTTTTAATGCCGGTTTGAACAACAGATGGAACATGACTCTTGTTAAGGGCTCTAACTAGCTTTCAGTCTGCTCCAGCTGCTCGTGCCATCTTGGGGCCTCCAGTATCTGCTTCTTCTGAAGGGCGGCACGTTCGTTACCTAACGGTCAGCTACAAATCACCAGCTGGTCAGCTGAAATGCAACGGAACATGTGGTTCGAGTTCTGGTTGTTTTACCAAGACAATCGGAATTTGTTGTCTTAGATGCCACTGCTATGTTGAACGTGGGAAATGGACATGGCTCCTTTCTCCCATCAGCCGCTGGGTTAGCCAGTTCATAGAGGGGGTGGATGAAATAATAGAAACACCACATGAGGAAGGAGCTTGAAGCCTGAGGTTGAGGTGATTATATTACACAGCATAGATAGGTTTCATTAGGTTTACTGGCCATTAACAGCATGCATCACCCATAAGACAGGACTGATCATTAGCTCTTAGATTTCTATGAAAGATTTGTAAAAAAAACAAATAACGAGCATCCATGTACAGCATTTAGCAGAGGCTCTTGCCAAGAGTGACTTACAACCGATACAATCCAAGCACTTGTGAGTTAAGGTTCTTGCACAAGGACTCAATAGTGGCAGCTTGGCAGAGATGGGATTTGAACCCTGCACTTTCTGGTCCACAGTCCAATACCTTTACCACTGAATCACCAAAGTCCCTGCTGTCCACATTAAAGTAACTGGGAACAGTAGTCAAGATGATGAAGTTTTATCATGCGTTGACCCACATCATCTTGCATAGCCTTCTTCTTCTGTCCCTTTTCTCTTTCCACAGAATTCTGTACATACACTCACCAATCACTTTATTAGGTGCAATTGTTTCTACACTGATTGTCCATTTTATCAGTTCCACTTGCCATATAGAAGCTCTTTGTAGTTCTACAAGTACAGGCTGTAGTCCAGCTGTTTCTCTACATACCTTGTGATTCCCCTTTATGGTCCGGACCCCCACAAGACCTCACAGATCAGGTGCTATTTGGGTGGTGGACCATGGGTAGTGAATGTGGTGTGGTAGTGTGTGTTTTGTTGATGTGACTCGATCAGACTCAGCAGTGCTGCTGGAGTTTTTAAACACTGTTCATCTTGTAGATGTAAAGTCAGAGACAGTAGCTCATCTGTTGCTGTCCAGTTTGTGTTAGTCATCCTCTAATCCCTCATCAGTGCTCACAGGATGCTCCCTACAGGATGGTGTTGGCTGGACATTTTTGGGTGATGGACTATTTTCGGTCCAGCATTGACACTGAGGTGTTCAAAAACTCCAGCAGCACTGTTGTGTGTGATCCACTCATAACAGCACAACAAACACTAACACAACACCACCACATCAGTGTCAGTGCAGTGCCGAGAATGATGCACCACCCAAACAGTACCCGATCATGTGGTGGTCCTGTGTGGCAACAACAACATATGTAGAGAAACAGATGGACTACAGTCTGTAGTTATAGAACTACAAAATGCTTCTGTATGGTAAGTAGAACTTAGAAAATGGACAATGAGCATAGACACAAGAGGGTGTACCTAATAATAATTAAGTTATTGGTCAGTGTATACCCCTCAGCTCCTTTAGTATATTTATCTGGTCTTTTGTTTGTTTGTTTTGTTGTGCTTAGCTTGGTTCTTCCCTGTTTGTGGGTGTGTCCATGTTGCTCTGCTTATCAATCAGCCACTTGCGGTCACATCCTGACCTGTCTGTCCTGCCATGCGTGACAACAGTGGTCACAAGAGAAAGCTCAGTGACCAGGATGGATGGATGTGTCACAGGATAGCTGCTGAATGCCTCAAAAAGCACAGATGTAAAAAGATATGACCCAGTCTTTGTACATCATGAACAATAAGATTATTTGAGCTCAAATTTAATACCAGTCTCTATGAGGTAGGCATTGAGGACAGTACTACTAGCCAAGCCTCTAATACTGTTAGCTCATGTTGGAATGAACACACTGGGTACCTGGCCAATTCTGGGTTTTTTTAAGATAAATACACAGGTATGCGTCGATTAACGTAACCGTTATGGAATCTGGTCTTCCCAACGCCATATTATATTCCATATATAGCAAAGCTAAATGGGATACTGTAGTGTACCGACTAAACAGCCAATCAGTGTTTCTCATACGCTGATTTATTTACAACCAACACTGGCCACCACATTTTTTCCTCTTAAGATGAGTAAAATCTTATCTCACTGTAGAGCTGCGCAATGATTCGCTCAACCCCTCATCACCCCTCGGTCTCTCTTACAAACATGTATGAAATGAGAAACTTATGTGATAGCGTAATCTGTCCTGTTGTATTTACAATTTGAGCGAGCTGGTATTTCAGAAGATAGCAGAAGAAGGCTGCAAGAAGCAAGCGCGTTAACTCGTCTGCTGCATTGCAGACGCCCTTATCCAGAGCGACTTACAACTGGTACAATCTTACAATCCAAGCAATTGTTAGTTAAGGGTCTTGCTCAAGGACCCAACAGTGGCAGCTTGGCAGAGGTGGGATTTGAACATCTCAGACAACCAGAAAATACAAGAAACTGCATGCAGTATTAAACAACTGAAAACAATCAGGAAATAACAGCTTATATAGGATACAGTGTCAAATATTTACACTTGAGCAATAGCAGCATCTGTCAGCTTCATCTACAGCCCGAAGGTCAATCAGGAATGGTCTTTTTGGAAGGGTAGTAGCCAAGAAACCACTTTTTCAGAAGGGGAACAGGATGAAAAGCTAAGATATGCTAAAGCTCACAATGATTGGAATACAGATCAGTGGAAAAGAGGATTATGGAGTGACAAATCCATGGTTGAAATTTTTGGGTCCAGTCGTTGACAGTATGTTATATATGGTCATTATACCATTGCTAAAACAACAAATCTAATGGTGGTCTAAAACTTTAGCACATTACTGTATATGCCAACGGACGTTGTGCGCCGCATACCTGTGATCAAATAAATATTTGGGTGTAGAAAGACAAATAGTAAATCCTAACCCACAAAAAGGCTTATATAGGTAAAGAAAAGGCCGTACCCATGGTGTAAAAAGTGCCTATACACATTGATTGGATTTAAATGGACCATTTCAGGCTTGGTTATTCATCTGAGCTGTGGAAACCTGATAGCAGAGATAGCGTTTAGTGTTTGTTTTTTTACTAAAGTATCAGCAATCCAATGCTTTTTACAAAATTACAGAGATCAGTTCCAGTTTTCCAGTGCCAATACTTTGCGCCGTTAAACGGCCTTATAGCGTTCAGACCTTCAGCATTACATTTACTCCCTTTAAGTTGCTATAAACCTGCCGCACGGCGGAAAACAGAGCGAGACAAAACTCCAAGCTCAGCCAAAATGGGCACCTAATGAAAACGCAGATCGTGCTTGTCGACCTATTTATGTAATCTCGCCGCAGTAATTCCCGACGTGGACAGGTCGCTGACGCAAACAGCGAACTAAAAGGCGCCAGTGCTAAAAGTATCGGAAGCTGCTCGAGCACGGCCGCGTGACTGCAGTGCCAAGCCAGAAGTTGTGAAGAGGACAGGACGAGAAAGGAGCGTGCTCCAGAGATCTGCCTGAATGAATTGCATAAAGGTCATTCCTCAATCCACTTATACCTGGCCAAAGTGCTAATTGATTAGAAGGGCACATTAAAAAGAGAGCGGGTCTGAACTGTAGTCGGAGGCTTTGCCAAGTTTGCTTCTTCACCTACAAGGATATTTGAGAAAAAAAAAGAAAGAAAGAAAGAAGGCTGTACGGTGAGGCTCAAACACAGAGAATCAAAGATCCAGCTTTCGGAGTTGTGCACACTCCAATATTCTCACTTTCATTTAAACAGAGTGCATGCATAAAACAGAATGTGAAAGGAAGGCGTCTAAAAGACGTACATTCCCACTGAGTTAATGGTGGGATTTATGATGACTTCAACATCCAGTAAATTTCACCGGCACTGGTACTTCCACGTCTTATATTTAACACAGTACACGTGGATTTTCATGGTACTGGCAGCCGGTTGTATAAGGACGGAGCTGTCAACTTGTCACAGAGCTCAGACTCGCAGTACAGACCGAGATACAGTTTAGGGTCTGCAATCACCACGTATGACTCATAAATGACAGCCTATGGCAAAGCCGGAGACAAAATCCGAACGGAAAACTTGACTGCAGAACTGGCAGAACTTCTGAAGTGGGCTTTAAATCAACGAAATGGAAAATGTGATAGAATCTGATTTGATTTCTGCATGTGAAACATCTTTCCTTATTAACTTCTGATGATAATCGCCCTCCAACTGAGCATCCCAATGTCATCAAGAAGATTGACAGTATGAAATTACCGAACAACTCTGGCAAAAAAATGTCTAAGGAACGCCTCTGAAAGGGAAAAATCTCTCCTTTCGCCGTTTTATCCTTAAGATAAATGCCAAACGCGGCGTGGAATAAAAGACCCAAGTCCCAGCTGCTCCCCTGAAACCAACCGGCAAGGTCAGAAGAAAGGAGAGGTGCAGGAGAAGGACAAAGAGCGGCTGCGTTTCAAACGGACCCCTGACAGTAGCCTGAACGCTATCTATGGGGAGTAAATGAAAACAAGGTTAATGCATTCATTTCTCATTATCTCTGCTGGAAGGAACCACTCGCATGGCGTAAAGAGCAGGAAATCAGAACAGAACGCGAAGCACAACATGGCAGCACGCCAGCGCCGCCACAGACAAGACGCACTCTGTTCCCTTCTGCTCTAGTGCTTTTTATGAGAGAGGGAGAGAGGAAGGCGGAAACTAGCCGGCACACTCCAAAACCACACATTGTAGCCACTGGCCGATAGGACTGGAGGATAAGAGCGAATTCTGACATATGAAGTAGTTACAACTCTATGAACATAATGTTGGCAGATACTTGCTCTGTGCCAGTAGTTGGGAACCCACAGGGTTAGGATGTTTTGATCACATGACCACTCCTCTAGAGTACATAGATGCCTTTGGCCACAGAGACTTACAACTGACCTGAACAGTTAAAGTTTGAGAGCAAAGGTGTGCGATATTGGAAAAAAACAAAGATATCTCGACATTTTCTGGGATTTTATCGATAACCATAATTAGATAACACTTTGGCAGTATACAACTTGGGTCTAAAGTGGTCGAACGTTATTTGAACCCATCTCATCCACCTGAATTGGCACGGTGTCTTTCATGATGTAATTGGTGACAGCATTTGTTATGTCTTGCCATCTGCTGCTTTTCTTCTTGCAAGGCACTTTTTTTGCAGAATGATTCCTCTAAGGTTTGCTCAGTGTGTTTCTGAGCTGCTGCCTTGGCTGGTTTAAACCAAGTTAGCTGTCTTTAATTCATAGTGTGCAAATTACCGTCTTTTTCAAAGCCAAACCACTTCCAACGACCTATAAGACCCTATGAAATCCATTTTCTTTTTTCCCCAAATTCCATTTTATTTTATTTTATTTTTGTCTGGATTTTTATTTCAACCATTCCATTTTTCAGGCTTTAACCATGTGTTTCTTTAACTACAATTAACCAAACAATAGCAACAGGCACCTCTGTATTTAAAGAAATATAACTGTAGCTATAATTTAGGACAATGAAAATTACCATAAATTAATGGTGTGAAAACAAAATAGGAAAAGTTCAGGGTGATATTTTATAACATGAATAAAAGTGCAATTGTAACTTAAATAATTCGATTTCAAAAAACCCAAGGTACTAGTAATGAGAGACGTTGGGTTGCGGTCTCTTCAGACGTCGTGGGGTTGCCAATGTCTCATGTGGCCCTTTGGCTGGTTTCCTACAAGTTCTCTCTTTCTAGCTTTCTAGCTATGCTGCTATAAGCTAATGCTGCAGGGGGTCTCATGCTAACACTTGGCCATCAGTGAGTGATTGTTAATAGACAAGTGCTCTTAATCAACAACTAACTACATTTTCTGTTTTCTCTCCGAGCTGTGTTCCATCAGTTCCGGCCCCACACATGATGTTCATCTGATGGAGCTCCACTCAAGCTGCTTCCGTCATCAGCTCCAGCCCCATCATACCCCGGCCACTTAATGTCGATGTGCATACTTCACATTCTATTCGAACTTTGACTCCATAACTTTAGTTTCGCTCTTAGATTTATCATCTACGCCGCCCAAGGAGGTTGGGTCCCTTTTTGAGTCTTGGTCCTCCCAAGGTTTCTTCCTAGAACTAGGGAGTTTTTCCTTGCCACTGTCGCCCTAGGCTTGCTCAATTTGGGATTGGACGTAGTTATTAGGAGATAATCTAAACTTGTAAAGCTGCTTTGAGACAATTCTCCATTGTAAAAAGCGCTATATAAATAAATCTGACTTGACTTGACTTGACTAGTAATGCACTTAAATTATTGGGACACTGCGGTGCCCTGAACTTTGCAGTTAAGACCAGAGATGCACCGACTGCAATTCTCTTGGTTAATTCCAATTTTTTTTCACATATGACTGGCTGATTCTGATTTTCTTTCTGTCTAAGAATTCTAAACGACAGCATACAGCAACATTTTTGTTCAACTTCTCTTTTAATTGAAACTTCTTTATAGTTAAGCTACATGTTGTTCGCTATCTGAGTTCATCTCCGCTCTCAAGACCAACGTTCTTTCGTTCAAAAGGCCTTGTTTAGCTTTGGCTTGTAATTTTCGTCCAAATTTATATACATTTGTAGAAGGAAGCTTCAATCATAGTTAAAGAAATACATCTGGCAAGTATTCTATCTGATATGACTTTGTTTCCCCTGCACAAATTAAAGATGACTAAAAAATATTGCACAGGAGCTTTTCCAATACAGCAGGGACAAAAATACACTAGAAAATTGAAAGAAAGAAAGAAAGAAAATCTTTATAAAGAAATCACAACTAATCACACAGAATACCAAAAAAAGAAATACTTCAAATAACTGAAAAGCATTACAAAAGCATTTTCGTTTGCCCAGATATGCCAAAACCATACTTGTCAGTCTTGAATCACCTTCTCACTGCAGTCAAACCACATTAGAGTTCACTTGGAAGTGGACCGCACACTGATCCTTGGCACAGGCCTTACACTCAGTCACCAAGGATGGCAGTTGGTGAGGGGTTCATTTGCCAAGAGTTCAATAGCAGAGCTGGGAGTCCGTCCCAAAAGAAATCAATTCCCCAATTACAGGCATTGAGAATTCTTCCCAAGCATAGAAGCTGATTCAGTTCACGTTTGCAGCTACAAAAATGACTCAAAAAGGACATTAAATTAGCAAGCAATAGCTCGATAAATCGCCAGTTGTTTCACTTGAATATTTAAATTTACTCACCAATTGGATTAAGCTAATAAGACGAGAGCCTTATACAGTAAAATATGCAGATATGGCATAAGAAACATTACGGAAAGAACCATAAACCCTCATCAGCTTAGACCTGGTATTATAGGTCATCTATACTGTCACTGTTTTTGTTTTGTCTTGTACTGTGTCGGTTCAGTCTATGATTTCTCTGGACTGTATTGCATAATGCCCAATGGCACTGGTGGCATCAATATTCATGACCTTGTACATGTATAGAAAATATACTAGAAGTTTAATTTCTGATCACTAGTGTTGCTGTAGAGTGCATCGTGGATCCTTCAAACTTGTTTATCATATATACCTGAACCTCTCCGCGAGTTAATCCTGCTGGAAGCATTTTAGGATTGTTTTTCAGAGCATGTAACGATTTACCTTAATGAGAGAAATGCTGCATTTAATATCAGGGTTGCCAGATCCCACAGATGCTGGGCATGAGCTGAGTAGCTCCACCAATGGACTCATTTTGTTTGTAACCATTGTTTTTGTTTTTCAATGTCAGTGTATTATTGAATAATTACATGAGATATGCATCACTATTACAAAATAAGCTTTGTGTTAACAGTTTGGCCCAACTGTAGGTTTATAGCGTTATAAGCATGTTTAGCAATATATCTAAACTCCTTGATTTTTTCACACTGTAACCCCGTTGTACTCTCTAAAAACAGGTCCTCAAAACCTGCAACCCACAACTAGGTTACTAATATTTATAAGCAACTTTATAAAGAGAATAAGCCCAAAGTCATTACGAATAAATGGACCAGGCACCTAGGTGCTTCTGGGACAGCTCTCTGTCCTGTTTTCACCGCCACAAACCAGACCATATAATCACCAGTTGCCAAGATTTAAAACAACAGTCAAAGTAAAGCGAAAGTAAAGCATTGCTTTAGTCAAGACAATCACTCCCGTTCCTCTTAATCTTGGTCGTGTGGCTCAGACCAGGTCCCCTGATCCTACTTAACAGCCCTTACTGATGCAAGGTTCTGTCTCCTTAATAA
>JAJAGP010007443.1:0-13450 GCA_025084515.1 Ancistrus triradiatus | reverse complement strand
ACAATTGAGACACATCTTTGCCAAACACCGCGTCTCAGTGGCTTTCAAACCCCAAAACACGCTACGCCAGAAACTGGTCCACCCCAAGGATCGGGTCCCCCAGCACAAACAGAGTAATGTAGTGTACGCTGTGAAGTGCTGGGAGGATTGCCAGGAATTGTACATCGGGGAAACCAAACAGCCACTGGCGAAACGGACGGCACAACATAGAAGAGCTACCTCATCAGGTCAGGACTCTGCGGTTTACACCCACCTACAGGCCAGTGGCCACTCTTTGAAGGGTGAAGACGTGCAGATCCTTGATAGGGAGGAACTATGGTTTGAACGCGGAGTAAAAGAAGTCATTTTTGTAAAAAGGGAACGTCCATCCCTGAACCGAGGAGGCACACGTGGCCATTGTCGTTAATGTCTATGTCAATCTGCATATTAAACTGATCACAGGTACCATTGTTATGTAATGGTGCTGGTACCATTCGTTATGCAAAGGTGCTGTATGTAAGATTGGGGAAGTTTTCCAACTGCTGAGACTGAAGAAGTCACTTAGATGAATGACGAAACGTTTCTCCGACAAAATCTATGTCCAGATGAACAGATTCAACTTCTGGGATTTTATTACCTGGATTATTGAGCATGCATCAAGACACATCAGATACTATTTGGGTGGCGGATCATTCCCAACCCCGCACTGGCGTGTTGGTGTGTTAGTCTGTGTTGTGCTGGTATGAGTGTACCAGACAGTAATGCTGCTGACGCCTCAGTGTCACTGCTAAGACTGACAATAGTCTACCAACCAAAAATGTTCAGCAACCAGTTTAAAAACTCCACTCATACCAGTACTACCCACACTAACAGACATCAGTGTCACTGCAGTGCTGAGAATGATCCACCACCCAAATAGTACCTGATCTGTGGTGGTCCTGTCCACTAGAGAAAAGTAAAGGGGACTAACAAAGTAAGTAGCAAAACAGATGAACTACAGTCTTTAATTGTAGGTCTACAAAGATGAACTGTTTAAAATGGGCAGTGAGTGTAGCAACAAAGGAATTACACCTATTAAAGTGATCGGTGAGTGTATAAGAACTTTCTGGAGTAATGATTTGAAGCTGTGATACCACACAGATTGGTAAATCATTCAGGTAAGTCTGTCTGATGTGACAGCTTCAAACTAAACTGCTGCGAATAGTTAATACATGGCCAGAAAGTGAAACGGGTTTATAATATGAGGTAATGAGCCCTGACTAACATTGAAAGTAGACTGTTTTTTGCGGAACGCTATCAAAGGCGTTGCAAAAGAAAACAGAGATTCCAGAGTTAAGCAAGACTCATTTGTATCTACTTCAGTGGTTAATTACAGGGTGTGGACATTTTTTAAAGTTGTTTTGGCATACTTTTGGTATCTAACACTGTCATCTTTAATCAAAGCATGTGTCATTTGAGGTATGCCAAAAATGTCCTCCTTTTCTATACAGCTCTGAGCACAGCTGAATAGTAACACATCTACACCCAAAACACAACTGTGGCACTTGCTACTGGTTTTGGTTACCATACAAGCGAATGTTTTTTTTGCCATCACTTAATATGTTGGCCAATGTAGAGTATTATGCGCTGAAAGTTTTTACCTTGATTTATTACTACTGACGCTAAAATGACCTGGATGATTGAAAGCATGTTACTCATTGTACTTTACTACATTCACCGGCTGTCCTTATTCCCTATACACGTTCACTATGTATGGATGTATACAAGGATATTAACCACAAGGAGAAGGGTCCATATTTTATCAAACAGAACCCGTTTTTGGTAAAGCTCTGAGGATCAGGTAGTGTTTCCTTTAAGTGAAAGTAGTTGGGGTCCAGGTGCTGTAAGGATCCTGACATCTGCGTTTTCTTGGTTCGTTGAATAGGACCCATGCAACATGTTGACCCTGGTCAGCGCAATCAGGCAACCGGTGTGCCGGGCCATTGGCTTGCGGCCACAGAAGTTTATTCCTCACTGTCGGCAAACCGTGCCTTTGCTTATTGAGGGATGCCGCTGGAAAGGTGACAAGAGGTTGGTGGTGTTTGTCTAATATTGGGGGGAGAAAACAACCAACCTTTTGTCACCAAAAGAATTTTGAGTCTTATGCATCATAAACGTATACGTGTAACCACAGTGATGCTTTAACAACCCACAGTCTCCTGTCATACCTAATTCCACTGTGTTTATAGTGAGCAGAAAAGGCGCATGAAAGCAGAGAAGAAGGCTGCCGAGAAAGAAGCCAAGCAGAAAGACCAACAAAACAAGCAGGTTGAAGACAAAGCTCAGGATAATTTGGATGGAATTGATGAGGAATCTCTTGATCCCAATGTAAGTAATATAGTGTTATCATTGCTTCCTTTACTCATCTCTACAGCATTGTCCATGCTTTTTTGTCTCTGTATAATGCCCAGCAGATATAACACAATTGATCAGCTGTAGCGTGTCTACGAATATATGAAGAAACAGCAGTATATTGGCGGATGTGATCAGCGATCACTTAAACGTGTGGTGAAATCAAATTGTAGAAAAACAACAGTAGAACTCAGGGACATGTTTAATAGTGAAAGGACACTCGAAGGATTGGGACTTAACAGCTGCGTAGCCTTGAGAAAACCACTTGTCAGTGAGGCTAACTGGAAAAAATGACTTCAATGTGCTAGGGACCATAAAGATTAGACTCTGGACCAATGGAAGAAGGTCATGTGGTCTGATGAGTCCAGAATTTACCCTGTTCCAGAGTGATGGGTGCATCAGTGTAAGAAGAGAGGCGGCTGAAGTGATGCACCCATCATGCCTAGTGCCTACCGTACAGGCCTGTGGGGGTGGGGCTATGATCTGGGGTTGCTGCATTTGGTCAGGTTTAGGTTCAGCAACGTTATGTGCCCAAAGAATGAGGTCAGCTGATGATCTGAATATACTGAACGGTCCATCAATGGATTTTTTTTTTTTGTTCCTGATGGCACGGGCATATTCCAAGATGACAATGCCAGGATTCGTCAGGCTCAAATTGTGAAAGAGTGGTTCAGGGAGCATGAGACATCATTTTCACACATGGATTGGCCACCACCAAGTCCAGACCTGAACCCCATTGAGAATCTTTGGGATGCAACTCTGGACAGAAAAAAATGTTGCAGAAGCTTGTGGAAATGATGCCACAGTGAATGAGTGCCATAATGAAAGCCAAAGGTGGTCCAACCAAATATTTGTGTGACCTTTTGTTTGTAGGCCAGGCAGTGTGTATACCCCATAAATAGGATGACTCCATTAACATGCCTAGCTTGTAAAATATGTCGCATAAAACATGTTTCTTTTTCATGTTGTAGCAATACTTTAAGATCCGCACACAGGCCATTCAGGCTCTGAAGGGGACCGCCGAAGACCCCTATCCGCACAAATTCCACGTGGACTTGTCACTTACTGAGTTCATTGAGAAATACAATCACCTACAACCTGGGGATCAGTTGTCAGATGTCGTCCTTAGTATTTCAGGTAAAAGCCTTTACACTATTGTGAAGAATTCTTAATTCAGATGGCTTCAGCAATGTACATTCTTTTTAAACAATTCTCAGGTCGCGTTCATGCCAAGAGAGCCTCCGGTGCTAAACTGATCTTCTATGATTTGCGAGGCGAAGGGGTCAAGGTGCAAGTCATGGCGAACTCCAGGTCTGATTTTAGACTCGACGTATTTCCAGTATTTATGTTATCAGCACAGCGCACTATATTTGTAAACATTTGTCCGCCCACGCAGGAATTACAAATCGGAGGAGGACTATGTTGCCATCAACGCTAAATTGCGACGTGGCGATATCATCGGTGTCCGAGGTAATCCTGGTAAGACTAAGAAAGGGGAGCTGAGCATCATTCCCATTGAGATGACCTTGCTGTCACCGTGTCTGCACATGCTTCCTCATCTCCACTTTGGCCTGAAAGACAAGGTCAGTTTCTGCTCCAAACGCAATGTGGAAATCATTGTCAGACTGAAGTAGTCATTTGTTTATAAAAAGTACTTTCAAGGTGCTTTGGGTTGCTAGGTGGCTGCTTGCTAGCACACCACCACAGAGACCTGGATTCTAGTCATTTGGCATCTAGCAGACACGATTTGGCTGTGTTTGAAGGAGGGGAGTCCTAATTGGGGTTGTGTCTTTATTGCAGGATACAGTGTTTGGTAAAAAGTCACAGTTTTGTTTGAGTAACAATCTTTACTTCACTCTTGTGTATCTTTATGGTAGGAAACTCGGTATCGTCAGAGATACTTGGACCTGATTATCAACGACTATGTGAGGCAAAAGTTTGTGACCCGTGCCAAGATCATAACCTACCTGCGCAGCTTTTTTGACCAGCTCGGTTTCCTGGAGGTGAGATTTCAGTCGTTGTGTTTACATGCGCTTAATAATCCGATAACTGCAGAAAATCAGATTTGGTCAGTAATCTGATTGAGTTTATATGCACTTGGGTAACCAGATAATGGGGAAACCTCCGGGTTTACATGACTCGAGCAGTAGTCGGATTTCTACTTTGCAACCAGCCAATAATCTCACGGAAGGATGTGACAAACTTTAGACTTTATTGAAGAATTGATAAAATTCTAAGTTGTCTCAAGCATATAATGTGATTGCGTCTCCCCAAAGGTGTTTGGTTTTTTTTGTTGTTGTTGCATTTAATTGGGACTGTGGTAGCCTAGCGGTTAAAACACTGGACTCTGGACCAGAAGGTCCAGGGTTCAAATCCCACCTCTGCCAAGCTGCCACTGTTGGGTCCTTGAGCAAGACCCTTAACCCACAATTGCTTGGATTGTAAGACTGTATCAATTGTAAGTCGCTCTGGATAAGGGCGTCTGCTAAATGCTGTAAATGTAAATTCCAGGGTTGCCAGATCCTGCAAGAGAAATAAGCAGCCAGGTCTATGGGTGGGAAGCCTCTTAGTATAAGTGGACTTGGCAACCATGTTGATTCTGCTATCCACTTCTGGGCTACATTTGTGTTCATGTGCAGACTGTGAAAACCAATTCAAATCAGACTGAGGGTATAAATGCGCTGAGAAATCTGATTACCTAGTTAAAATCCAGCTCTCTTTATCGGATTTCTTAGTCTGATTTCTAGTCCTTAGTCCTGTGTGAGAAACTGGAGTGTGCCACTTGCGTAATGAGATTATTAGGTGCGTATGAACGCACCAGCCATGATCGGATACTTGATGGAGGCACTGCTGGTGAACGTCAGTGCGTTTGTGTTATAGATTGAGACCCCAATGATGAACCTGATTCCTGGAGGAGCAGTGGCTAGACCTTTTATCACCTACCACAATGAGCTAGACATGAGCCTCTACATGAGGGTCGCCCCTGAGCTTTATCATAAGGTACACTCGTGTCCTCTTGTCAATGTACTAATCACTGTATTAGGCCTAAGCTGTCAGAATAGCAGAACTACCCGAATGGCACTGAGGAGAAACGTTTGTTTTAGATGTTGGTGGTCGGAGGTATTGACCGTGTGTACGAGGTTGGTCGTCAGTTCCGAAATGAAGGCATCGACCTCACCCACAACCCGGAATTTACCACGTGCGAGTTTTACATGGCCTACGCTGACTACCATGACCTGATGGAGATCACAGAGAAGCTTCTTTCAGGTTTGCATGTCTCATTGAGTTGATCCCTTTCCTGACCCCACAGGCGATCATGACGTCTCTAGATTAAGTGGCAGCCCAGGGGATATAAATGCCAGCAGCTGGAATGCTGGGCATAACACGATAAGGTACATACTGAATTATGAACCTCTTACTCCTGTCTCTTGTAGGAATGGTGAATCACATCACAGGAAGTTAACAAGTTGACCTATCACCCTGATGGACCGGAGGGCCAGGCTTATGAAATTGACTTCACTCCTCCGTTCAAGAGAATAGCCATGGACTCATGATCTGGAGAAGGAGATGGGAGTGAAATTCCCAGACCCGACACCTATGATTCTGATTGTACAACTGATTCTGGTGTAATATACTCTAACCAGCAACTTTATTAGGGCAAATATCTAATCAGCCGGTTTCACGTGGCAGCAACTCGATGCACGTAGGCATGGTCAGGATGACCTGCTGAAGCTCAAACTGAGCATTAGAACGGGGAAGAAAGCTGATTTAAAGTGACTTTGAACGTCGTATGTTTGCTCTTGCTAGACATTCTGGTCTGAGTATTTCGGAAGTTGCCGATCTACTGTTATAGTCCAAATAGTTGTGGGTTTTGCTCAACAAACCAACTGTGGCAGAGCTTGAATTCTGGACTCTCTGGTTCTTTTACTTAGTGTTTATGTTTTTATATGTGCAGAAACCCGCAAATTTTTTGATGACCTGTGCGCTCAGAAGGGAGTGGAATGCCCACCTCCCAGAACAACTGCTCGACTCCTAGACAAGGTACCCCATCTTTCTTTCTTTCTTTTTGTGTGTGTGTGTGTGTGTGTGTGTGTGTGTGTGTGTGTGTGTGGTTCAAAAAACTCGATGAACCTTTCAGTTTCAGTTTTGTATTGGTGCATCAGTAATGTCTGTGGTCAAACTGAAACCATGTATTTATGTCAATAAACATCGTTTGCTCTACTGTTGTCTTGCAGTTGGTGGGGGATTTCCTGGAAGTGAAGTGCATCAACCCCACATTTATCTGTGACCACCCTCAGATCATGAGTCCCCTGGCAAAATGGTAAGCCCACATGTGTGACTACATCAGTTCAACAACCACTGTGATTCCAACTCGCAGAGTGCCGGACACAGGAGAGTGGGGACAAAATGTATTGAAATAGTCATTGACCAGTCGTTACCATGGTCACAGCTGTTTTAGGTTACTGTGATGTAAGTATAAAGGGTATTTTTACAAGAAAACTGTGGAAATGATGCATAAATGCGTCGGGGATACACTGAAAACATGACTGAATGATGAGTAATTGAAACAACTGATGGTATTGTTTGATAGAAGACAAAAATGCATTGATAGACAGTATTACGAACAACACGGAAGATCATACAGCTGAAACTGAGACTCAGGGAGTGAATGTGAACCAGTTTATGTAGTTGTAGATGACAGTCTATACAGGTAGTGTGGCATCGCTGCCTCACAGCAAGAAGGTCCTGGGTTCAATCCCAGGGTGGTGCGGCCTGGGTCCTCCCCATGTCCATGTGGGTTTACTCCCGGTACTCCGGTTTCCTCCCACAGTCCAAAGACATGCATGTTAGGTTAATTGACTACACTAAATTTGCATTGACTTGAGTGTATGAGTGACTTGTCTTGAGGTAACTTTGTGTATAGCTTTAACTTGAAATGCTTGCATGAACTTACAGCTGGCCAAAATCATTAACGCAAAGCTTATTTTATAATGGTGTCAAACAATCTCGTGGAATTTAGTGAGTAATGGATTGAAAGTGAAAAGACTTTTGATGAACTCTGGGTGCTAGCATAGCTGCTAAGCTAACCTGTGTTCTAGAGCATTCAGTTTCTGTTTTGCTTTCGGTTGGCTCTTATAAACTAGTTTTAAGACCTTAAAGCGATCAGAGGTTGATCGGACGGACGTTAAACGGCGCGTGCCTGAATGGGGGTTAATTGTATTGCCATGGCACTGGTCTTCACATGTATATGAACACTATGGGTCAAGTCAGTTAATGCTCATTACAAGGAAAGTCGTTGTCCGGTTTTACTATGCAGAGTGGTGATGCAGGGTTTAATGTAGACCCGAGGGTATTGGTTAGACAGAAATACAATCTTCACATTGGGGTGGGGATCTACTGTGTTCTGAGCTGATCTGTGTACTATTGGTGATTTGTTCCTTGCAAACATATTTACCTTATATTGTCCTCTGTGTCCCATTAGGCATCGATCCCAGAAAGGGCTGACTGAGCGCTTTGAGCTTTTTGTCATGAAGAAAGAAATCTGCAATGCTTATACCGAGTTGAACGACCCAATCAGACAGCGAGAGCTTTTTGAGCAGCAGGCTATGGTAACATATTTATGGCATTTGACACACTGTGTGCACATGAAGTGTTTTTGGCAGTTCTGTGGTAACTCATGAACAGCATGCCCTTCAATCAAAGCAAGTCTGGATAAAACAAATGATCACTTTGTTTCCACAGGCCAAGGCAGAAGGTGATGATGAAGCCATGTTCATAGATGAGACTTTCTGTACTGCATTAGAATATGGCCTTCCACCTACTGCTGGCTGGGGCATGGGTATCGACCGCCTTACCATGTTCCTCACCGACTCGAACAACATCAAGGTAAACGAGCTCTACTTCAGTTTATACACCACTACTGATGAGTTTAATAGGGCTGTAAGTTTGATTCGATTTTCTTAGGATTTCTTGCAACACTGCAAAACTGCACATTTTCTTGAATGTTTTTTAAACAACAAATACTATAATCTCCTGTAATTAAAATAAATTATAGTAGAACCTCGGAATTCGAACTTAATTGGTTCTTGAAGGCTGTTCGACCTCTGATTTGTTTGAAGTCGTATTCAAATTTCTCAATAAGAAGTAATGTAAATAGGATTAATCCGTTCCCGACCCCCTATATTCCTATGTAATTCATGAAGAAAGCAAAGCAGTGTGATACATAAATAATAATCAGTAAATACATGAAATAATTCAAAAATAGGACTGTGGTAGTCTAGCGGTTAAGGTACTGGACTATGGACCAGAAGGTCCAGGGTTCAAATCCCACCTCTGCCAAGCTGCCACTGTTGGGTCCTTGAGCAAGATCCTTAACCCACAATTTGTTGGATTGTATGCTTGTATCAGTTGGAAGTCGCTCTGGATAAGGGCATCTGCTAAATGCTGTAAATTAAGTGAAAATAAAGTGAAACTATGTAGTCATTGAGACGAACACAGTTTTGGGCATGTCTTATTTACATTTACATGTACAGCATTTAGCAGACGCCCTTATCCAGAGCGACTTACAATTGATAGAGTCTTACAATCCAAGCAATTGTGGGTTAAAGGTCTTGCTCAAGGTCCCAACAGTGGCAGCTTGGCAGAGGTGGGATTTGAACCCTGGACCTGCTGGTCCATAGTCCAGTACCTTAACCACTAGGCTACCACAGTCTTATCACTGGAAGTGGCGCCAAGACTGAGGGGGGTGTCTGAAATCGCACTCGTTAGACTTGATATACATAATACGCATTGATCACCCCTGGTTCTTTTTCTTCTTTGGGGTTTCATGGGACGATTGGCGAGCTGTATGGTGCATTGTCGCCACCCACTGGACTGGATTACGTGTATCATCTTTTCAAGATCGCACCATTGAGTGTTTTATTTAGGTTGCCCATGTTCAAAGTCGAAAGATTTTTGTTGTGCCAGTGTATTCCAAACAGAAGTGCTTAAATTGGAAATAAAATGTTCTGTTAGTTTCAATTTATATTAAATAACCCATGTGAAAACACTTTTTTCCCCTTTTTTCCACAGTTCAAAATGGTGTACTTTTCTTGTCATACACATGGAGACGCAAGATTACGCCATTTTTTTTTTTTGTTCAAAAATTGCATTTGCATTAGATGGCGTAATAAACAGGGCACATAGTGACATTTTGGCATTCATCATTACACCCCTACTTAATTTTCAAAATAAGAGCTTTGTGCATAATGTTGAGTTTGATTGAATTGCCATGTAAACTTGGCTGGGTTTATTTATCTTTTTGCAGGAGGTCCTCCTCTTCCCTGCCATGAAGCCTGATGACAATAAGCCGACCCCTCCAGCAGAGGGCACTTCAGTTTAGCACTGTGACTTCTGATGCAGCCCTGTTAGAAAGTACTGAGGCGGTGTTGAGACACAGGTGCGCTGTCCACTTGCAGGTTTATTCCTTCAGCCAATCCAGGTTACTTTACTGTTCAGATTTTTAATTGTATCATGGAGAGGATTTTTACACCACACCCAATCAGAATTATAGTCATTTGTTTTTTTTTTAATTAGTTGTACCCACCTCCATTTTCTACTGTTGCTTCTGTCTTGTCTGTTCACACCACCTGCTGAAGGTTGAAACTTGACCATTTTCTTGTACTAATGGTTACAGCACCAGGTCTTCACTGTGTTTTTACTAATCTGCAGATGGATCACAGTAATAAATCTTAATGTGTGTAACTCAACTGAGTGATGTTATTCAGTTGTGGGGATGTATACACTTACACTACACAATGTCTGTGCCTAGTACAGGTACTCCCCGATTTAGGAGGGGGATACTTTCAGACAAATCTGTCCTAAGTTGAATTTGTATTAAATTGAGGAGTTTAATATACATACTGTATATCCACCAGTGTTTCCAAACCACTGTGCTGCGAGAAATCATCAGGTGTGCGTGGAAGATTATCCAATTTCACCTGATTGGTACTCTTAAGGATTGGTGTGTAGTAACAGGCAGAACAATTACATTTTCTTCCACTAGAGGGCAGTAAGATATCAGCTTTGTGTTCAACTAAACAGGCCCAGGTTTCACACTGGGTAAGTAAATTGAGTAACTTGAGACTAGATTTATTATATTTCAATAAATATACTCTTTGTGACATTTTTCTTTGGTGGTGTGCCTTGTGATTTTTCTAATATGAAAGATGTGCTGAGGTTCAAAGGTTGGGAAACACTGGTAGATACCATAGTGAGCCGATATTAAACGTTTAAAACACAACTGCTACCATGGCTTTTCCTCACTACATTTCCCAGGGCTCATCACTCTAGCCACATGACTCCCTACAGCACACATTGCTGAGTGCTGGAGATTATGGTAGTGCATAGTGTACCTTAAACTTGGATTAAAGTACAGTTGGGCAAAGTGATTAACATAAAGCAAATTTTATAATAAGTATTCAACATCTTGTAATTTGTTGAATAATGTATTGAAAGTGGAAAAACAAAAAAAACAATGCGTCGCCACGTAGCTCCGTACATCACGCACTGCCGAGTACGGTTTCTGCTGAATGTGTATTTATCGGATTCCCATCGCAAGTCAAACTATTGTAAAACAGGAGTACCTGTGGTTGTTAATGGAGGCCTTTTCTTTTTAACAATGAGTAAACTTGTGGTACAGGCCTGCTGTATGGAAAGGATTAAATTTATTTATTTTTTTTGTATTTTTCCAACCACTTATCAGTACATCCAAAATTACAGTATTAAACCATGTGACATTCTTTTATTTCCCCCATTACTGGGTGTCACAAAAGTATAGTACCACTCCTTCTGGCAGACGCTCTTGTCTAGGGCGCGGTCTCCTGATACTGTATAGACAAAAGTTTGTGGACACCCCTTCAGATTATTGAGCTCTGCTATTTCAGCAACACTCAGTTGCAACACATTCATAATATAAAGCATACAGGATTCTCCACAGACAAACAGTGGCAGTAGAATGGGCTCTACTGAATACCCCAGAAACTCTCAATATGACACATTTATAGGTTTCTGCTTTCATCAAGTCAGTTCATCAACTTCCTGCCCTGCTGTCATTAATCAAAGTCCATAAGGAACTGGTTTGCCAACTTTGATTGAGCAGAACCTTGACCTCAATTCCATCAGACCTTGAAAATGCACAGGAAGGACTTTATAGTCTAACTTCACAATCATGTTCCTAAATCTAGTGGAAAACCCTTTTGGAAGAACAAGGAATGTTGTATCAGCAAAGGTGGGTGGAAAACTCCATACTAATACCCATGTTTTGGATGTAATGTCATTGGTGTCCACAAACGTTTGTCTATACAGTGTAGAAGAATGTTATACCTTTACAAGCGACTTTACTATGAACTTGAGCTCCGGACCTGCTTGTTTTATGAGTGTTTCCTTAGAGCGCCCTTTAACTGGAGTTTCACAAGTAAGTCTAAAGTACTAGTGACTCCACCCCAACAAGTGCTGTTCTCTGCTTCAGTTGGTATGAGTGGATCAAACACAGGGTCTGCTGGAGTTTTTAAGACGAGTGTTCACTCACTGCACTCTGTTAGACATGTAGATGTAAAGCATCTTGTAGATGTAAAGCTAGAGACAGCAGCTCTGTTGTTGCAGTTTGTGTTAGTCATCCTGATCTGTGCTGGTCCTCTGGGGGTCCTGACTATTACAGAACAGAGTAAAGGGGACTAACATAGTATGAAGAGAAAC
This sequence comes from Ancistrus triradiatus, assembly GCA_025084515.1. Lineage (NCBI taxonomy): Eukaryota > Metazoa > Chordata > Actinopteri > Siluriformes > Loricariidae > Ancistrus > Ancistrus triradiatus. The sequence goes on along the minus strand of JAJAGP010007443.1, from coordinate 1,345 downwards.
AAATGGACTACAGGCTGTAATCATAGAACTACAAAGTGCACACACATATGGTAAGTGCAGGTGATAAAATGGACGAGTGAGGAAACGAGGCAGTGTAAATAGTAAAGTGATCGGTGAGTGTATATCCTGTATAGCTTAACAGACCTTTTTTTTCCAGATAAATAAATGTAGGTATACACCAAACAAATGAGTCCTGTTTTATTTTCGATCTTGTGGACTGTTGGGTCCATGTTTACTTGGGAAAGTGATGCCACCAGGATGCACTATGGGAAAAAGACAAGCCAGTGGAGGGAGTGTGATGCCCTGGGAAACCCTAAGACGTGCCCCAGTAAAACTACATGGTTAAAAAGTCAATTGTAAACAGGCACTACATTTTCCATAATGTCTCCGCATCTTTCTGAAAGCTTGAACACTTTCAGTCCGTGTCGGTTTCTTCGGTTTTTCTCATGGAGTAATGGACATCCGCAGAAATTTAAAAGCAAGTCGGCCATGCTGCAGACAATAATGATAGCTCATACCTATATGTACAATGGCACTTGAGTCCTAAAGTCCTAAAAGTAGATAAAGAGAACCCAGTTTAAAAAATGAAACAAAAATATTATACTTGGTCATTTATTTAGTGAGGAAAATGATCCAATATTACATATTAGTGAGTGGCAAAAGTATGTGAACCTCTCAGGTGTTTTCAATCAGTGAGATGACAATCAGGTGTGAGTGGGAACCCTGTTTTATTTAAAGAACAGGGATCTATCAAAGTCTGCTCTTCACAACACATGTTTGTGGAAGTGTATCATGGCACGAACAAAGGAGATTTCTGAGGAGCTCAGGAAAAGAGTTGTCGATGCTCATCAGGCTGGAAAAGGTTACAGAACCATCTCTAAAGAGTTTGGACTCCACCAATCCACAGTCGGACAGATTGTATTGAAATGCAGGAAATTCGAGACCATTGTTACCCTCCCCAGGAGTGGTTGACCCACAAAAATCACTCCAGAGCAAGATATGTAATAGTTGGTGAGGTCACAAAGGACACCAGGGTAACTTCTAAGCAACTGAAGGCCTCTCTGACATTGGCTAATGTTAATGTTCATGAGTCCACCATCAGAAGAACACTGAACAACAATGGTATACATGGCAGGGTTGCAAGGAGAAAGCCACTGCTCTCCAAAAAGAACATTGCTGCTCGTTTGCAGTTTGCTAAAGATCACGTGGACAAGCCAGAAGGCTATTGGAAGAATGTTATGTGGACGGATGAGACCAAAACTTGAACTCTTTGGTTTAAAAGAAAAGCGTTATGTTTGGAGAAAGGAAAACACTGCATTCCAGCATAAGAACCTTATCCCATCTG
>JAJAGP010007442.1:0-13464 GCA_025084515.1 Ancistrus triradiatus | reverse complement strand
ATTTGATGGATCTTTTTTGGATTTTCAGTAGTAGAGGAAATCTGCCCAATTCTGCTCTACATGCGTTATGTGTCGTATTTTTGTGAACTTCTAGAATTATTTTGCAGAATTCAGTGTGAGTAATTTCGGCTGGGTGTTTATACCATTTATTAAAGTTTTGGTTGGTGAGAGGTCTCCACACCTCACTCCCAAACAGAATAATGAAACTGGTATTTGTACGGGGATCTGGCGTTTTATTGAGTAGAATGCCCTGCGTTCTTTCTCTGTCAGTTCGTTTACAGCTGAATTGAAGTTTCCTTTGGAATTCATTTGTAGTCCTAAATAGTTATACTCTGTGCAGTTTTCTATTGTGTGTGCTCCTAAGGTGAAAGGTGGTAGCCTAGCGGTAAAGGTACTGGACTATGGACCAGAAGGTCCAGGGTTCAAATGCCAAGCTGCCACTGCCACTGTTGTGTCCTTGAGCAAGGCCCTTAATCCACAATTGCTTGGATTGTAAGATTGTATCAATTGTAAGTCGCTCTAGATAAGGGCGTCTGCTAAATAATGTAAATGTGTTTCCCTGAGATCTGTCTCTTTTCTGGAATATGATTGTTTTGGTTTTTTTCAGGTTGACTGTCAGGGCCCAGGTCTGACAGAACTACTGCAGTAGGTCCAGGTTCTGCTGTAGACCCTGTGCAGTGGGGGACAGCAGAACCAGGTCATCTGCATACAGCAGGAACTTGATCTCAGAGTCGTACAGGGTGAGACCGGGGGCTGCAGAACGCTCCAACATGGAGGCCAATTAGTTAATTAGTCTCTCTCTCTCTCTCTCTCTCTCTCTCTCTCTCTCTCTCTCTCTCTCTCAGTTCAGTTCAATTCAGTTCAAGAGGACTTTATTGGCCTCAAAGGTACATTATTACCAAAGCACTTACAAAGTAGTACTAAACAACATAGAAAGTAAAATAGTGCAACTAGACAATATTAAGCAGAGGGAAAGAATAAAATGGATAGAAAAACAATGTGTAAAAGGAAATATACACTTAAAATATAATTATAAAATAGATCTCTCTCTCTCTCACACACACTCTCTCACACACACATTTGTCTATATCATTGTGGGGCCTTTCCACTGATAATGATTACCAGGGGCTATTTTTAGGATCAGAGCTTCAGGGGTGCTGAGCGACCAATGAGACCAGGAGACAAACAAACAAACAAATGGTACATTGTAACAATTTTGGACTATTCCCACTTGTGAAGGAAGAACATTTGACTTTTTGGTTAGGGGAAGCACTGTGACTAGAAGAGTGAAAGTGGATCATACCATTTGCGAGATATTTTGTTAAAATGTTATATTTAAACCATATACTTTCTTAAACCATATACTATCTTATTAGAAACAAACTTCCTTAAAAAAACAAAAGATTTACTCTTATCATACTTAAATGATGTTACTCTGACTATTGTAGCTAATTAATGCAACACCTACACCTACCCTAACCTTAAAGAATACGAATACCGACTAACTTTATTGTCATTTTACAAGTACAACAAGATTAAGTGTGCTCTTCTCTAGAGCTACCTATTACAATAAAATAATAAGGAAATCAAATATAACAATATAAGAATATAAAAGTATGTGCAATGCAGTGCTAAATATTTAAAGTGCTTAACTTCATGTGTGCATGTGGACACACATGCAATATGTATGCATGTGCCAATGTCAATCAGAGGTAGTAGAAAGCTCCGCTAGCGTGGCTAACCTCAGTGCCCTAAAGCAAATCGTTTGACTCTTTTGTCTTTTCAAAAGAAAGCTGCAGTTTCTAAAAAAAAAGAAAGATAAAAAAGCAGTTTTCTCTCACGGGGACCATCAAGATGTCCCTGAAATGTAAAAATGTCAGAACTTTCTACCACTGTGGGGATATTTGGTTCCCACAATGTAATATAGATGTATGCATGTAATGTATATAAATATACACACACAGGACAAGTTAGGAGTTGGTATCACCTATCTCATAATATAATATCTTCTTTCACACTAGCTGATACAGAGAGTACTAGCCTAGCACCTTGGCTTTAATATTTACATTCATGTCATTTAGCAGACATCTTTATCCAGAGCACCTTATTATAAACACAATTTCACAAAGCATGCAATTGTGGGTTAATTGCAATAGTTGCCTCCTGGCAGAGGTGGGATTTGAACCCTAAACCTTCTAGTCCACAGTCCAGTACTTTAACCACTAGGCCACAGTCCCATAACGGGAAACACATAGGCTTACTCGATTAAAACAGTGGTTGATTCTTGATTGACAACCTGAAATATTAGCTTGCTAAAAAAAAAAGTGTCAGATTAAAAAATAAAAATAAAAATCAAACACTAACTTGCACTAGTGTGTGCCGGTGTGTATGTGGCTGCTCATTTGTGAGACAAGGGGGAGTGCTGTATTTTTGTTAAATTTGTTAGATGTAAAATATTACATTTAAACCATACACTTTCTATGGCTTTAACAAGTTTTTTTTTCATTTTATCAGGGACAAATTTCCATTTTAACAAAAAACAACAACTTTAACTATAAAAATACTTTTTTATCCTTATTTTTTATCCACCAATGGATGTCTACCAGTAGAGGTGGGTAGTTTTTAAAATAGGGGAAGCACATACTGAATGTTCACATATGATCATTCATGTTCCTGACCAGCTATAGCAGTGTGCTTCCTATGTCCCTCTAATGGAGCTACAGTTACTTGCGTGGCCTAATACAAAGTTGTTTTACATAAAACTATAACGCATCTTGTTCATTTATCTTTGTGAACCGAATTGTAAGTAGTGGTAAACCTTACTAGTGCAGATTTATGGAAGGCTGAGACGCCAATGTACATGATTCCCGATTTACTGATAACTGGTTACTTCACTGCCATGAAGCGCTTATGATCGTGGCTCAAAATTAAGGGTTAAAAGCCATTTTTCCAATGAAAACGGCAGACCCTGAGGACCTGGACTGGGCTTGTAACTTTAAGATTAGGTGGCGCGATTAGAGGGATGATGGACTATCGTTCTGTCCACTGAGAACTCTGGTACTGTTACGGGCGCGACCCTGTGAGGGGCCTCATTCACCTGCTTTGTTAGTTTCGTGTTTTTCAGTTCAGGCGGCATCACGTGGCGAGCGAGCGGCTTGATGCTAAGCGCCTATTATTCAGCCGGAGTAAGCCTATCGATTGGGGCGGCTCATCAACAATGCACCTGCAGCACGTCAACAGCAATCAGCACGCTCTTACTTAAGGAGCGGCTTTGAGTGTGGCTGGTTCGTTAGTGTGCTTTCACCGGTAAACCCAGTGTTAAACCTTTCCTTCCCTTCCCTGACCGCTTCCTCATTTTTGTGCTTTGTGACTCATTTCTATTTTTGCCCTGCCATGTAGGCTACTCATTTTTTGCTGCTTCCTCTTCCTCCCCAAAGCCTGCTGTGTGCATAGAGGCCCGCAAACACGCCGCGATCTCGGCACGTTTCTGGGAACCCACCAAGCGAACGTAAACGTATGAAGGACGTCATGCTCCCTCCAGATCACCATGGATCGCCGCCCACCTGCACTCACACTGACACAAGCACCTGTTTAGATCACGAGCACTGTGAATGAAATACACCTTTTTGAACACTATCGTGATTCCAATCTCTTGTGTGCATATGGTTTATTTATCCGGAGGTTATCCCTCCTCCAAACATAACAGGTACTGCCCCGTGACCGTGATGAAGATGGTCAAAAACTGGAACTTTCCACAGTAAATGATCTGACGCCAACATTTCACAATACCCAGGAAAAAATGTACTGTGAAATTTGACAGTAGAACCATGAAGTGGCCAAATTACCACCGAAATTCATAGTACAACTGTGAAATAATTCATGGTACGTTCATAGTCCACCACGTTTACAGTTGTACTATGAAATTTCAGAGTAGAACCATGAAGTGACCAGATTACCATAAAAAATTCATAGTAGAACTGTGAACTTCATGGTCAAACTGTGAAAGTTCACATTAAAACTGTCAAGCAATTCACAGTTTTACTATAAGTACATACACAGTACATTTTTTTTCCTGGGTAGCTGTACAATCACAATATATTGTACAATAACTGCTCCAACCCCAGTGTCCCACAACAAATATTAAACTGCAGTATTCCACAATACACCCTCCAACTCAAATATTCCACAAAAAATTCTCCAACCCCAGTATTCCACAATATTTGATATCGGGGTAAGGTGGCCTCGGAAATTGTTGTCAAGACCAGTGTCCAATGCATCTTCCTGAAGTCTGTCTGTCTTTTTTCTACAGTTATTGACTATCAGCAATCCATTCAAACGGAATAAAACAGTCCTTTCCCTACAAGCCTAAGCAAAATCTGCACTCAGCCTGGCTAACTGGGAAAAACGAGTTACTGCTCTTCTTCATCAGTATCCAGTCAATGAACACGTTTATTTGAATAGTCCGATGTTAAGAGTGCAAGAGCGCATATTATTAGAAATGTTGTTATGTTTTCACGTTTAATAATAACAATGCATAGAATGGATGTTGTTGCTATATTCAGTTGATTTTATGTGGTGACTGATTAAGTTTAAGAGAATTAGGGAAACAGAATCATCACCATCATTTGCTTCTAAAAGGTACATTGCCTTAGTTTGACTAAAACTATAATATAATAATAATAATTTATAATAATTTTAGGCTATATAGTATTTAATGTTAAATAGTAACCATGTAAAAATACATGATGAAAAATAAATTAATTTATGATATAACGATTGTATTCATTATATAAATATAATGGATGATAATAAATGTCAAGTGAATTAAAGTGTAATAAACTAAAATATTTTTTTTTTTCATTTTCTTCTTTTTATTCATGTATGACGAAAAAAAAACATTTACATTTACAGCATTTAGCAAACACTCTTATCCAGAGCGACTTACAAGTTATACAATCTTACAATCCAAGCAATTGTGGGTTAAGGGCCTTGCTCAAGGACCCAACAGTGGCAGCTTGGCAGAGGTGGGATTTGAACACTAGACCTTCTGGTCCATAGTCCAGTACCTTACCCGCTAGGCCACCACAGTCCCAAAACTTAACCTGGTCTCGTCTTGACTCAGACTCAACTACTAAAAGTCTTGGTCTTGACTTGGACTTGATGTGTCCTGGTCTTGGCCTTGAGTCAGACTTTCTGTATGTGCCCCAGCACAACAAGTAGTCTAGAAATGCCTTGTTCCACATTAAGTTTTCCAATCCCAATATTCTTCAATAAATAGCCCAACTGCAATACTCCACAATAAATTCCCCAACTCCAATATTCCACAATACATTATTAAACCACAATATTCCACAGACATTTGTCCAACACCAATAATCCACAATGAATTCTCCAATTCCAATATTCCACAATAACTTCTCCAATCCCAATATTCCACACTAAGGTGCCCAACCCCAATATTCCACAATAAATGCTTTAACTATAATATTCCAGAAAAAAAAATCTAACCACAATATCCCACATTAGGCTACAACAACAACTGTTCCTACCACGAAATTCCACAGTAAATGTTCCAGAGGGCAAATATCGTGACGTTAGATCTGTGTGCGTGCTGCCACTAATGTCTCAGAATGATATAGTGTCAAGAAATAACAACCTACACACATACAATAAATCTGAAAGATGGAGTAGTTTACCTTTGGAGATTCGGTTATCAGGCATTCACGTTTTTCTAATTACGTGTATAATTCACAATCCACTTCCCCACGAATCATCTGAAAGAGAAAGAGAAGACAAATCAGTGTAGACATAAAATACATTTAGTCTTAAGGATTATAAGGCAAACCCTAATGTCATTACAGCGTTCAGAGTACAAACACCAAACGAAAGTAATAAAAAGACTAGTGTTTTTACATCTGATGTCTTACCAGGAGCAGAATCACTGCCTCAAAATTGACGAAAAGCGTCCATACCAGTAAGAATTAGAATCTCGGAAATGTAAATGACACTAAATTAATGCCTTAACTTTACCGGTTTCCAAAATAAGACGTTTAAAAATCAGCTGGACAGGCGGCGGTAGTTGGATTATCTCAGTTTCTGTAGCAGTAAAGACCGGAGCAGTGGGCGGCGCCTGCAGCAGGTAAGAGTTCACCTGTACACGGATTTTATAATGAGGGCTTGAACGAAGAGCGGTTCAGCGTTTTGAAATGTGCTATGATATTACAAATATCAACAAAACCGTTTTCTGTTAGAGTTTAGCTGATATAAGACATCTTATTTGTTGATAATATTAAATGAAGTGAAAATCCATTGGGAAACGTTTGACAAAACATCAATTGCTTGAGGATAATGGGGTTGGCTGGCAGTTGGCAATATCTTTTGGATCATTACTCTAAAATGTATGTGTAGGTTTACAGAATACTGAAGCTATAATGGGTACCAGAGTGGGGCAATGATGGCTTGAGCTCCGGAGACCCAGATCCAGTTTTGAGTCCTGGTCTGACTCCAGCCAAGAGTTTTCCCCATGTCCCCATGTTCTTCTAAGCACATTCCAAAGACACAGGCTATTTGAACTGGCATCTCTAAAGTGTTCCAGTGTTTGTTTGTGCATGTCCTCTGCAATGGACTAGTGCCTTGATTGAATTGGTAGCCTAGCGGGTAAGGTCCAGAAGGTCCAGGGTTCAAATCCCACCTCTGCCAAGCTGCAACTGTTGGGTCCTTGAGCAAAACCCTTAACCCACAATTGCTTGGATTGTAAGACTGTACCAATTCTAAGTCGCTCTGGATAAGGGCGTCTGCTGTAAATGTAATTGGATGAAGCTTCTATGGAACAAATGATGAATGAGTGAAACTCCAAAATTGCATGGGGTAGTGCAGTGGTAGTGCTGGCACTTCACAGCTCCGAGATCACTGGTTCAATCCGGACTCTACCTGTGTAAAACTGTGTGGGTTTACTCTGGGTGCTCTGGTTTCCTCCCAAAGACATGTATTAGTTAATTAGTGACTCTAAATTGGCCCATGACTAGTGTGTTGATACAACTTGTGTCTGTTGTGCATAGTGATGTTAAATAAAACATAATTACATATTTTGGTTTTACAGCAACTCTCACTTCATCAATTCAGTTGAATTGGTTGAACAACATGAATATGATATTTGCCTAATTGTACTTTGCATAACTTTTTTAAACAACAAAAAGCTCTTACAAGTCAGAGATCTGCTCAAATTTTGTTAATACTTTTATACTTCATTTAAACGAGATATAAAAATACCTCTGCAAGCTGTCACGCTATATCTTTGTTCACATCCTTTTTTATGTTTGAGTAATTTCAGCATTTATGAGCATTATAACATCAGCAGAATGTGTTTTCTGTGGTATACACTCTTTTTGTCACCCTACCTGCAGCACGTAGATTGTCCCAGTGCCATTCGAGTGCCCTAGAAGACTGTGCTTTACAGCATCAAGGGCAACAACAGTCTAGAAGTCAGAGACAATTCTACACTCATAAGTAATATATAATCTTTTTGGATTCATCTGAGTCACATAAAGCCAAGTCCAGTTCAGTCCTGTGAGAATCGGTCCTGCCTGTGGGGAGAGATCCTGTCAAACCCAAGCTGGAAGTCATTCTACATTGCCAAGATTAAACTCAATCCCTCATCTTGTGTGACCAATCAGATATCTACCAGGATGTGGCTGTGAGCAGTCAGTTCTTCAATGTGCAGACCGAGTTCTTATGTGGGTTTGACCTGGCGGGTGAACATGCATTACTTTGGGAAGGACAGGTGATAAAACATTTGGATTGAGTTCCATGTCTCCGATGGTAATTCAAATGGTGGCATTGGAGTTTCAAACCATACTGCTCAGGGAAATAAGATAAGAAAACAGATTTACTCATGTATAAAGCAGATAGTCATGGTGATTGTTTTATGATTTGATTTGTTTTATGATTACCATGGCAATATTGAAACTGGCATGACTGACTTTTCTAGATTCTTTCTAGATACATAATTATAAGTTGTATATGTTTGTCCATATGTTGTTTGTCTCAAACATTGTTCACAAATTTGTGTAAATCTATGTTTCTGAGCACTTCTCCTTTGCCGAGATAATCCATCCACCTCACAGGTGTGGCATATCAAGATGCTGATTAGACAGCAGGATTATTGCCTTAGACCTGCCACAATAAAAGGCCACTCTACAATGTGCAGTTTTATCACATTTTATCGTTGCCCATGAATTGAATGTTCATTTCTCTACCATAAGCCGTCTCCAAAGAGAATTTGGCAGTACATCCAACCGACCTCACAACCACAGACCAACTTCGCACAGCTATTACATTGACATTTACATTTACGCCATTTAGCAGACGCCCTTATCCACAGCGACTTACAATCCAAGCAATTGTGGGTTAAGAGCCTTGCCCTGGACCTTTGTCTATAGTCCAGTACCGTAACCGCTAGAGTGCCACAGTCCCATTGAAGCCATTGAAGAGAAGTGGACCAACATTCCACAGGCCACAATCAACGTCCTGATTTATGCGAAGGAGATGTGTTGCACCACGTGAGGCAAATGGTTGTCACACCAGATACTGATTGGTTTTCTGTCAGTGAACAATACTTGAGAGAAAAAGGCCTTTTGTGTACATAGACAAAATCTTAGATTTTTGAGTTCAGCTCATGAAAAATGAGAGAAAAAACAAAAGTGTTTGGTTTATTTTTTTGTTCAATGCATATATACAGTGGGGCAAAAAAGTATTTAGTCAGTCACTGATTGTGCAAGTTCTCCGACTTAGAAAGATGAGAGAGGTCTGTAATTTTCATCATAGGTACACTTCAACTATGAGAGAGAAAATGAGAAAAAAAATCCAGGAAATAACATTGTAGGGTTTTTAAAGAATTTAATTGTAAGTCATGGTAGGAAAAAGGTATTTGGTCACCCACAAACAAGCAAGATTTCTGGTACTCGCAGACCTGTAACGTCTTCTTTAAGAAGCTCTTCTGTCCTCCACTTGTTACCTGTATTAATGGTACTTGTTTGACCTCGTTATCTGTATAAAAGACACCTGTCCACAACCTCAAACAGTCAGACTCCAAAACTCAACCATGGCCAAGACCAAAGAGCTGTCGAAGGACACCAGGAAAAAAATTGTAGACCTGCACCAGGCTGGGAAGAGTGAATCTACAATAGGCAAGCAGGTTGGGGTGAACTGTGGGAGCAACTGTAACAAAATGAAAGACATACAAGACCATTGATAATCTCCCTCGATCTGGGGCCCCACGCAAGATTTCATCCCGTGGGGTCAAAATGATCATGAGAACGAGACCTGATGAATGACCTGCAGAGAGCTGGGACCAAAGTAAAAAGTCTACCATCAGTAACACACTACATCGAGAGGGACTCAGATCCTGCAGTGCCAGGCGTGTCTCCCTGGTTAAGCCAGTACATGTCCAGGCCCATCTGAAGTTTGGTAGAAAGCATATGGATGATCCAGAAGAAAATTGGGAGAATATCATGTGGTCAGATGAAACTAAAATAGAACTTTTTGGTAAAAACTCAACTCGCCGTGTTTGGAGGAAGAATTCTGAGTTGCACCATACCTACTGTGAAGCATGGGGGTGGAAACATCATGCTTTGGGGCTGTTTTTCTACATAGGGGACAGGACGACTGATACGTGTTAAGAGAAGAATGAACGGGGCCATGTATCGTGAGATTTTAAGCCAAAACCTCCTTCCATCATTGAGAGCATTGAAGATGGAATGTGGCTGGGTCTTCCAGCATGACAATTGTCTCAAACACACCGCTTGGGCAACAAAGGAGTGGCTCCGTAAAAAGCATTTCAAGGTCCTGGAGTGGCCTAGCCAGTCTCCAGACCTCAGCCCCATAGAAAATTTGTGGAGGGAGTTGAAAGTCCGTCTTGCCCCAAAACATCACTGCTCTAGAGGAGATCTGCATGGGGGAAGGGGCCAAAATACCAGCTACATTGTGTGCCAACCTGGTGAAGACTTACAGGAAACGTTTGACCTCTGTGATTGCCAACAAAGGTTATGTTATTGAGTTAAGTATTGAGTTGAAACAAATGTATTGACCAATTACTTATTTTCCACCATAATTTACAATTAAAGTCTTTAAAAATCCTACAATGTGATTTTCTGGATTTTTTTTTCTCATTTTGTCTCTCATAGTTGAAGTGTACCGATGATGAAAATTACAGACCTCTCTCATCTTTCTAAGTAAGAGAAGTTGCACAATCAGTGACTGACTAGATACTTTTTTTGCCCCACTGTATATACACTGCTCAAAAAAATAAAGGGAACACTTAAACAACACAATATAACTCCAAGTAAATCAAACTTCTGTAAAATCAAACTGTCCACTTAGGGAGCAACACTGATTGACAATCAGTTTCACATGCTGTTGTGCAAATGGAATAGACAACAGGTGGAAATTGTTGGCAATTAGCAAGACACACTCAATAAAGGAGTGGTTCTGAAGGTGGGGACCACAGACCACTTCTCAGTACCTATGCTTTCTGGCTGATGTTTTGGTCACTTTCGAATGTTGATGGTGCTTTCACACTCGTGGTAGCATGAGACGGACTCTACAACCCACACAAGTGGTTCAGGTAGTGCAGCTCATCCATGATGGCACATCAATGCGAGCTGTGGCAAGAAGGTTTGCTGTGTCTGTCAGCGTAGTGTCCAGAGGCTGGAGGCGCTACCAGGAGACAGGCCAGTACACCAGGAGATGTGGAGGAGGCCGTAGGAGGACAACAACCCAGCAGCAGGACCACTACCTCAGACTTTGTGCAAGGAGGAACAGGAGGAGAACTGCCAGGAGCCCTGCAAAATGACCTCCAGCATGCCACAAATGTGCATTTGTCTGCAGAAACGGTTAGAAACCGACTCCATGATGATGGTATGAGGGCCCGACGTCCACAGATGGGGGTTGTGCTCACAGCCCAACACCATGCAGGACGCTTGGCATTTGCCAGAGAACACCAGGATTGGCAAATTCGCCACTGGCAACTTGTGCTCTTCACAGATGAAAGCAGGTTCATACTGAGCACATGTGACAGACGTGAAAGAATCGGGAGACGCCGTCGAGAGCGATCTGCTTCCTGCAACATCGTTCAGCATGACCGGTTTGGCAGTGGGTCAGTAATGGTGTGGGGTGGCCTTTTTTTTGGAAGGCCGCACAGCCCTCCATGTGCTCGGCAGAGGTAGCCTGACTGCCAATAGGTATTAAGATGAGATCCTCAGACCCCTTGTGAGACCATATGCTGGTGCGGTTGGCCCTGGGTTCCTCCTAATGCAGAACAATGCTAGACCTCATGTGGCTGGAGTGTGTCAGCAGTTCCTGCAAAATGAAAGCATTGAAGCTATGGACTGACCCGCCCGTTCCCCAGACCTGAATCCGATTGAGCAACTTTGGGACATCATGTCTTGCTCCACCAACATCACGTTGCACCACAGACTGTCCAGGAGTTGGCGGATGCTTTAGTCCAGGTCTGGGAGGAGATCCCTCAGGAGACCATCCGCCACCTCATCAGGAGCATGCCCAGGCGTTGTAGGGAGGTCATACAGGCATGTGGAGGCCACACACAATACTGAGCCTCATTTTGACTTGTTTAAAGGACATTACATCAAAGTTGGATCAGTCTGTAGTGTGTTTTTCCACTTTAATTTTGTGTCTGACTCCAAATTCAGGCCTCTAATGGTTAATAAATTTGATTTCCATTGATGATTTTTGTGTGATTTTGTTGTCAGCACATTCAACTTTGTACAGAATAAAGTATTCAATGAGAATATTTCATTCATTCAGATCTAGGATGTTATTTGAGTGTTCCCTTTATTTTTTTGAGCAGTGTATATCTATATATATGTGTGTATATTGTATTGGGACACCTACACTGACTAAAACTAAGAAACACAGCCTGCAATATTATGAGCTGTTTCTGTGGGATTTTTTTGCCCTTTCATCCAGAAGAGCATTTGTGAGGTCAAACACTGTTGCTGAATGAGAGGGCCTGGCTCATAACCTTTGTTCTACTGTAGTTCATCCCAAAGCTGTTAGTTGGGGTTGAGGACAGGCTCTGCATGGGCCAGTCAAGTTCTTCCTCTTCAAACTCACTTTGTGCGTAATCACGCTGCAAAAGCATTCTCTGGTCTTCCCCAAACTGTTCCCACAAAGTTGAAAGCATACAATTGTCCAGAATATCTTATTATGCTGAAGGATTAAGATTGTTTGTCACTATGCACTGCCTTGCCCCTTCCTTATGAAGAAATAATGTCTAACTACATAGTTAGCTACCCTGATATAAACAGCATGTACAATGTGTTTTGGATGCAGGTACGCTAATCAAAAAGCAAGTTGGTTTATGCTGTTTAGTGCTGATCTAATGATGGTCAGCTTGCTGGTAAAGCTGGTTGACCAGCATACCATTGTCCAAACCACACCATGTGCTGTTCTTTGCTGTTTGCTTTTAGTAGGGTAGCTACCAAATTACACCCATCACAGTTGTAAAATTGCTTTAGCTAATTAAAGTACTTTTAAATGGCCAAGTTCATAGATCCATGTGAAAGGAGACTCTTGGGTGGGTAGCAGTCCTGGCACAGCCTTATGGCTGGGTTAGGCATTACATACAGACAACATAGGCTGAAGGATGAGGATTATCCTCCAGGCAAGTTTATGTCCAGTGTTCTAGGGGAGAGGGAAAGGATAATATTTTTAATGTCACATTTCTAATACATAGTGTTACAGAGATTAATATAATACAGAGATAAATAATGTAAGGTCATGGTGTTCCAAAGAGTGCTCTGTGCTGCATAGAGTTTGCAATAAATCGTGAAAAATCATTAAAAGAAATTATATACTGTGACCTTACACTACATCTTTTACTTGATCATTTATTTATTGAGGAAAATAATCCAATATTGCATATTACTGAGTGGCAAATGTATGTGAAATACATTTGCCACTCACTAATATGTAATATTGGATTATTTTCCTCAATAAATAAGCAGTTATTTTCCTCTAGGATTAGCAGTTAATTTGAAGGTGAAATTAGAGTCAGGTGTTTTCAATCAATGGGATGACAATCAGGTGTGAGTGGGCACCCTGTTTTATTTAAAAAACAGGGATCTATCAAAGTCTGCTCTTTACAACACACGTTTGAGGAAGTGTATCATGGCATGAACAAACGAGATTTCTGAGGACCTTAGAAAAAGAGTTGTTGATGCTCATCAGGCTGGAAAAGGTTACAAAACCATCTCTAAAGAGTTTGGACTCCACCAATCCACAGTCAGACAGATTGTGTACAAATGGAACAAATTCAAAACAATTGTTACCCTCCCCAGGAGTGGTCGACCAACAAAGATCACTCCAAGAGCAAGACGTGTAATAGTTAGCGAGGTCTCAAAGGAACCCAGGGTAACTTCTAAGCAAGTGAAGGCCTCTCTCACGTTA